>DVZL01004625.1:0-12738 GCA_018236625.1 Lasaia peninsularis | reverse complement strand
AAACACTAATAAAACACATTGTTTGAGAAATAATAACTCACAGTGAACCGCTCCGTTCCGCGTTCCCACCAAAAACCCTCTTTTTTTTCTCCTATCGCCCTTATTGAACAGGCTAAGACATTTAGCCATGCTGCCTCGACTGTCATAGTGTGTACTTCGTTTTCCAGAATTTTTTTTATTTATTTATTTCCTTTCTTCTCTTCATTAAATAAAGTATTTTCAAAATTTAAACGTAATTTTTTTTTCTAGTATACTTTTTTTATAGTTGACCATGCTGCCTTTGTTGTCATAGTGTATAGGTAATAGATAATATATGGATGCGGATCCCGGGAATGGAAAGTAATTTTCTAGTAAATTTTATACAGTAAAAATTTATTACCAAAAAAACTGTTTAATTTAAAATTAATTTAATAGAATACTGTTTAGGTTGCAGTTCATTTAACTTTAACACTAATTCAGTATTTTTGTAGTAGTATTTACATTAAAAAATTACGAGCAAATTAATATTAAGAATTAGGTACTAGTAATACATTAAAAAACAATATCAACTTTCTGTTACACCACCGGTAACATCTTCAATTTGTAACAATTCTTTTGTATATTCTACTGTATTAAATAAATAAAGCTAAAAATATTACCAATTTAAGAGAGAGAAAATATATATATATAGTTGTTTATATTTATAGGCTTAGCATTGCAGTTGAAAACGTAAAAATAAATAGCGTAACAGTATTTCTGCCGTTTGTGGCAACTATTAAGCAAGAACGTGGCTATTACTATTACTTATCTGTTATTTCTTTTCAGTCAAAGTTAAAAATGTCAACCTTTGTCATTTGTAAATTGTAATTGTCAAATTTCATAAATCAAAATAATCGATCAAAATTGCTGCAGTGCCGGTAACTTTGTAAAAATACTTTACAAAGAAATCTTGAATAAAATGTATTAAAATATACGCAGTATTTCAGATAAAAATGTCATTTGCAGTTCTATGTACATCTGTTCTAACTTTTTATGTTGTAATATGGTTTTTTGATTCTTTCTTCAAGGTAAATAACTTGGTTCATAAGACCAAATGTTACATGTTTATCAATGATTTCGCAATCTTTCTCTTATTTTACAGAGTTGTATGCATTACCCATACTACGCGTTTTTGGAAGGAACTGGCTTAAAAGTAGGAATTTTAAATTTCTCATGGAGAACAACAGCCTTCAATAGGTTTATATATAGGTGGAGCAAAAACTTTAGCAGAATTTTAAGAAGATGGTTCAGTTTCGGTTATATATTCTCTATTACAGTATTCCTACCATTTGCGTTGTGGACTTTGTGTTCGGTTGTGTTTGAACACTTCCATGAGACAATACAACTAAACAATGTTCCTGAAGTGAAGGCTGTTTTGCCTGGAGTTAACATACCAGCATCGGACTTTTGGTTATACTTTTTATCTATTGCCTTCAGCTCTATATTTCATGAGCTAGGACATGCAGCAGCTGCAGCACAAGAAGATGTACAACTCATATCTATTGGAATATATGTTTTTACAATAATCCCGATAGCATTTGTGGAATTGAATATGGAGCATTTAAATAATTTACCAATATCAAAACGGCTGAAAATCTATTGTGCTGGTGTTTGGCATAATATTACTCTAGCATTTATGGCCCTATTACTATTTTTCTCGGCACCAATTTTATTTAGTATTGCTTATCAGTCAGATGTTGGAGTAAGAGTGGTTGGATTTACAAATGATTCACCATTAAAAGAAGCTAGGGGTTTAGATGAAGGTGATGTAATTAATTCAATAAATGATTGTACAGTAAAAAATGCCAATGATTGGTCATACTGCCTCCATGTAGCTCATGATAGGTTTGGTATATGCACTAGTGCAGAGTATATTGCTCAAAATGATGAAATTATGCTAGAAACTATAAAAGAGAATGATGTAGTGGAATGTTGCCGGAAAGATGACTTGTACAGTTTTTGTTTTGAATACATGGAACCTAAAGTAGCTGTAGATTCAGTGTTACCAGGACAATACTCTTGTCTAAAACCTAGAGATATGGTAAAAAGTAAACTAGTCAAATGTACTGAGAGCAATGGTTACATGTGCCCAAGAAATATGCACTGCTTGAAACCATCATTAAATAATCATACTTATTTATTAATAATAGAAAGAGAGGACAATAACGCCGTTCTCTATTTAGGGTTACCATATGATGTACATAAGACTGTGTTTGTTGACCAATATTTTCCCAGAAATGCACTCCTTTCATTTTTCTCACCATCAGAATTTGAGAAACTGTTAAGATATATTTTTATTTTTTCAATGGGCATTGGATTTTTGAATATACTGCCTTGTTATGGTACAGATGGCCATCACATAACAAGGAATCTAATTCAAAATCTAGCCATGTATTTGAATAAGAATGGTGATTTTGTTAAATTTTTTACAGTATTTGCTGTAGTTGTAGGCACAGGAATGACAGGGCCAATTTTAGTTTATTTATTTTATAAAGCCGTTTTTGTTGATGGCAATTAACATTAGTTTAAGATCCTTGTCTCAAAAACCTTTTTTCAACAAAAATCTTGAATCAGTTCCCAAGAAACTTAATATATTGTGTAGGATTATTTGTCTGTGCATAGCCAGTATGTAGATTTTTGTACATCTAGGTCCGGATCTTGGTCATCTAGGAAGTTTAGCCGGTGATGATGTTTCTTTTGTGATGAGGCATGCTTTGCACAGTAGGCTATTTATGATTCCTACTCTGCAAAGATACATATTTATACAACAATTAGTTATTTAACAGTATTTAAAACTGAACTAATAAAATTAAATAATGCTTGCAAACAATATGTTAAATGATAAACATTTTGAGAGCTCAAATTTACTGCTAGTGATAGTACTAATTATACCAAAAACGGGTCTAAACTCATCATAGGACTTATTTAAATACTTGACTTTCAACCAAATTGTGTAAATTGTGGTCACAAGCAGACTGCGGCTTTAAGGTCTCCTATAGTCCAAGGGATATACTTAGTGATATTTTTGTATATAATTTAGTTTTACTGTAGGTTAGGTTGTAAATAATTGAGTTTTTTAATAAACATAGCAATATATACTGTATTTTTGTGTAAGAACCAATCTAGTTATGAACATCATTTAATTAGTAACTTATCAGTGTGAACAAAGAAAGAGTGGGACTGAGGGAAAGTATCAGTGTAAAAATGATAAAATGCTCTGATGGTTCAGTCATGTGAAAAGAATGTGAGATACAAGAGTGCCAAGAATCTTTGAAACTGCCATTTTTATATGAAAAAAATAATTAATGTGGAGGAAGCTAGGCAAATATGTATGAATTATGACACTTGACACTCTCTGCCTACCCTTAAGGGACTTTACTTGAAGATATGTATGTGCTTATTACTATACAGTCTATTTTCTGTATGAAAATGATCACATATCCAAGCCTTTAGACAAAATCCATTTTACTCACTAATTACTTGTAGATGCAAAATAAAATATATGTTAGGTGAATCAAGTTTATATTCATACTTTATCAAAAGTTTGAGTTTTAATATACAACAGTTACAACCTTTAGAAAATTATTTGTCACGAAACACTACCTACTGAAGTAATCTATCCAAGAGACATAACATTATAGAAAACAACAAATCTACGATTTGGTGATGGACATTCTGGCATTTTGCTTTCGAAAGCTAAAATGATATACTCTTAAGTAATGTAATCACAACTATATTTTGAAAAAGTTAGAACAAATTTAGCTTTCCATAAACCGATAGATAACAAAGTAAAGCTAAAAATTTTATTTGTAAGGCTATTCTGTGGCATTTGATTTCATTTAAATGGTGTAATTATAAAATATAAATGGATCAATGAGAAAAAATGCAATTACTACAACATATATTTTTTTATTAACTAGAGTAAATATGTAATAAAATTTAACAAGTACACATGATTAAGGATATTTTGTTATTTTTTATTGTCTTCCCTTGTGTCAATTTTCTACATATAAAAATTCTCTTTAACAACAGCGGTGATGACTATGTCTTGTAATTTTTTGTACTAACTTTCACTCAATGCAAGTGATTTCTGAAGATCTTTTAGAGATTTTCTCCCATGGAATAACATGGATTTAATTATCACTTCATTGGTGTGATGTTTATTATTTTTAAAGTCTGTTCTTGCCCATTCTGTAAGTTCGATTCGTGTGCTTTTGTCTGGCACTTTTCGTATAGTTTTAAAAATATCACGGTATAATTTAAGAACTTCTTGACGCAGTAGAAACTGTAATAGAAGAAATTTTACATTTTGAGTAATCTCTAAGTAAATACGAGTGGGAATAAGCATACTAGAAAAATAACACCAAGTTTTCGATAAAAACGTTTGCGTTTTGTTCCAATTAAAAATACACATTTACGTAAATTCACCTGCTTTAAACTCAATGCCGACTTAGGTAACTTTGACGTCATTTTTGGTCATCTCTCGGACATTTTTAGATTTTTTATGTTATTAATTCTTTGTTTTACTTAGTGAAAATTTCTAAAATGTTCAAAATATATATTTTTGGATATTGTTGCAATGCAAGACTCCAGTCCACTATCAGTTCAGCTGATTTTGACAACTGTCACTTTCATATTTGACACTGAAGCTTGATATAGATTAACTACATACAGATTATATGCAATATCTATATAATTATATTTATTATTGTTAAGCAATACATTTGAGTAATACAGGTAAGTATTCATAATTCTAAGAAGCCTATGGATAGGCTGTTGAGCTTTTGTGTATGTTTTACGGCTACCTCATCTTAAAAACCAGAACCCAGCAATAACAAGCATTGATCTTAAATTAATAACAAAAGACAAGAGGTATTAACGCTAACTAATAGACATCATCCTTACCATAATAAACCGGTCCTATGATTAGAACGATTCTTTTAGTTAGGTACTCTTCAGCTAACTTTAAACCACCTGCATCCAATAACAAATTTAAAAGTGTACCTATGAAGAGTAGACTGGACAGATGTAAAGCAATTTTCTGGTAACCACTCACACTATATCTACCTAACTACTTCAGCAGTTAATAAAAATTAAATAATCTGAGATAACGACAACTGTGGTCAGAAAAACAGTTTAATTTTACTGACCATGTGCAACTGTTACGACCAGTCCCATTTTACGGGTAGTTGTAACACAGGATGACTCAAAAACACACATAAATAAATATGATCACGCCCATATTTCTGAAAGTATACGATACATACTTGTGCATCCACGATTAGAAAACGATATTAGGTCCCTACATGTGACAGGTGGCAATTTTGTAGCCATATCGGGCTAAACTCCAATCCCAGGCAACGTCATGTTTTTTCCCGAAATACTGAAAAATTCATAGAACTATTTACTCAAACCGGGAATCTAATTCCAGACTTCGTGCTTAAACATCTGGCACCGGTTAGGCTCGACCACCGAGGAGATCTATAATTTATATATCAATAATTATTTTAGTTTTTTTTTAAAGAGTTGGTAGAATCACAAGTGACAAAAAAACAAGTTATACAAATACATTTATTATAATAATCAGTTAATCTCAAGCATATTCAAGCATATTGCTTAAGAAACTAAATATTTCAGACAAAAATGTTCTTTTGGTTGTTGTGAATATCAATGAATTTGCCAAGGGCATATTTATTGCCATATGCCAAGATTTAGGTATTAAAATATAAGCTTTTGTCTTTTCCTTTCGGTACGGTACCGTAAAAAGATCAAGCGTGCTGAGTACCTAAAGGAGCCAGAAATCTAGTTATCGTCCACGCGGTTTTATAACAGACAAGGTTTTCAATTTCCAGTATAACGATTTTTAGGTAATAGGTAGGTATATGAAGAACTAGCTTTGCTCGGAACTTCGACGGCGTTTGAATTTAACTAAATAAAAATAGCATAAGATACTCCTTATTACATCAGCTGTCTGCCAGTGAAAATCCCGTCAAAATAGATCCAGCCATTTCAGAGATTAGCGGAAGCAAACAAACAGACAGACAAAAAACATTCTAAAAATATTGTTTTGGTACATGTACTGTTGTAAACATACATATCGTCGTTGCGACTTTAAAATCTCTAGTGTAAAAATCTATTTTAGGAGAAAATCGATAAAAATCCGTCTATTAAAAAAATATAATGAAACAAATCACAATAAGAAATATAAGAGTCAGCTCAATTATTTATTACTTTTTACGTTGCTACTGTTGATTAGTTTGAAAAATATTAAAAATAATGTAGCTAATTCCTGTGTTTGTTGTTGTACTTCATTTGTTTCATTATATTTTTTTCAGTCGATGTTTTTTATCGATTTACTCCTAAAAGAGATATTAATTTACGTACCTATAAGAGGTCTTAAAGTCGCAACGTCGATATGCATTTATTAAAAAGCAGTTATTTTAATTAATATTACATACAGACACTCTAATTTTACTTATTTGTATAGTTTCGTTGTGCAGTTCGGGTGCGTCTTTGTCTCCGTGAATAATTTTGTAAACCATCGATACTTGAGTCATAACGCGTCCGATCTGGAGAGAGTTGTATCCCACGCAAGCTGATAAAAATAGTTCAGGGTATAAATAGGGGTAGGAAGCATTTATTTCTTTGTAGTAATATTTAAAAATAGAATGAATATATATCGTTTCGCTCATATCTTCTAAAAAACTGAAAAAACTCTATAAACTGAAGAAACTCAAAGAACCAGTTCGAACCTGGGAACTCGTTAGTCAAAGTTGGACTACACTATTACGCTTCAACACATAAGCGATTAATAATATTTAAAACATGTAATCAGTAGAAAACGTAAACTAAAGTAAATAAAGGATAAATATTCCCACAAAAAAATCAAAAAAAATCCTTCTGCAAAATAAAATAAAATAATTATCGATAATAAGTTTGCTTTCTTTAAAAAAATAGAGCTAGTCAAAAGTTCAAATCAAATAAGTAGGTATTATTTTTTTTTTTGATTTTTCGGAAAAATAATTTATCAAATTATCTTGATTTTTTTAAATCTTCCTTTTATAGACAAGAGTGACAAATCTAATAACCAATCTAAATAACATTTTACTAATTTTTGCTTATACGCGTTGTGTAGCGCATTGCAGCTAGGGGGTCGCGTATCGTATGTGGCTGTTAAAAAAGAAAATCACAAAAAATTATTTAATAAAATTATTTAATATTATACATTTATATTTTTTATCTTTATAATAGTTTTTTTTAACTTTATAATTTATAATAATAAAAAAAATATAATTATTTTATTACATTTTACATATATAAATTTTCAATATTTTATTTTTCTTCGTTTTCGACTTTATTAAGTGTAGGTACCCACATCTTGGGTTTCTTTCATATTTTTTTTATTATTGTTTTCTTAAATAATATTAAAATATCACAAGTAAGCATAACACAGTAAAACTAAAAAACCTGACTTATTTAAACAGGTTATTGTTTAAATTTTTGTTTTATTGAAAGCTCCCGGTTTCCTTATGGGACCATCCTGGAAGTGTCTACTTTGCTAAAAAAAAATCTAAATCGTTTCATCGACGACGAACTTATCCACGAACATTGAAAACTATCTCTTGTTAAATTATTCGAATTGTTAAAATCGTACCGAATCTCCCGTGTCCCGTTTTCACGGCAAGAGTCCTGAACCTATTTAAATTAGACCAAAATAAACACATAAAAGATAAAAATCGATAAATAATCATTGTAAAAGACTTTATTTTTTCTTAATGTCTCAACTCTGTGTTTGTAGCCCTGATGGAAATGCGTTGCCGAAGATGATGGTTTTCATTGTTTAAATTATTTATTTGCTTCTAAAGAGATATATAGTAAATTAGAGCCCTATAATCTGTTTACCACAAAAGAAAGAAAGAAAATACATTTGTTTACCAAGAACTGAATCAGGGTGCTGTGCACTTAGATCCAATTAAATGATCTACAGCTGTGCAGAAACTCGCCCGGGTAGGGATTCACCGCCTTACCTATTTTTACCACCATAATGACACTGTCGTGTTCTGGTTCTGAGGGTAGGGTAGCCAATAGACTTGCACACCAGACCCAACACCACGGCCACAGGATAGCGACCAGCTCTGTACCTACAAAATCTATGGTATATATTATAGGCCACAGTTGTTACCATGAGGAGAGTCGGGTGCTTTTCGCTTCCTTATTCCATAAACAAAAAACCTAAAAGGCGAGTTGCTTCCCGTACATAACTTTAACCTATTATAATAAATAATTACACTATTATATTTTTCATGTTGTGAAATGTTAAACACGTTGATGGGAACTATTAGATATAAAAATAAAATATAAAATTGCGATGTCTGTTTGTAAGCGTTACCATTTTTGCATGTCAACATTTTTTCGAATTTTTGTCTGTCTGTCTGTTTGTTTCGACATTAGCAGGTACAAACAAACAGACAGACAAAATTTCTAATAAAATGTTGTTTTGGTATGCTGCACTTAGTAAAAAGCGGTTACATTAATATAACATACAGACAGTTTAATTTTATTTATTTGCATAGATATAATAAACTAATTCCTTGTGAAAATTATATTAAATTTAGTATATTGTCAACCATATCAGTCAACAGTAAAGTCCTATCTGCCTACTACGCTAGGGATTTGGCGTAAAGATATGTATATATGTACAGCTGTACATTGATTTATCAAAAATGAGCTTTGAAAAGTTTAATCAAATAGTTTGCTTATAAAATATAATATTATTGAAACATATATTAACAAAAATGTACCCGTATTTGAACGTTTATTTCATTAAAAAGTGTATCCGCCCAAAGCTCTATCTAAAGCCCGCCCATTTCACTTCATAAAGTGAGCGCGGGAAAGAGCTTTCGTGATCCTCGGCACACCCTGATTCTTTGAATCAAGCGAAAGCTCACAACTCGGAAACAGTTGCGTTGCGAGCGCCGAGTTGAACAGATGTGTGTGTCTGCGCAAAACCTTTCCAATGTTTACGCGAGCACGAGTTACGAAATAAATTTCTAAAAACTTTCCTTTTTCCTGTGAACTTTTCGTGTATACAGTGAATTTTTTAAACTTAAAATAATGGACAAAAAATCATCAAATTCAGATCCATCACCGAGGGCTGAAGTGAAAAAAGAAAACGACGAGGAGATAAAGGTATTTCGAAAAAAATATATATTCTATTTTTTTCTTTTTTTTCAATTTTCGAACGATAATTATTTAATTTTAGAGTTGTATTTTGGCAAGCGGCCTGTTTCATCTCGTCTGGTAATAGGATACCGCGTGTCGTATTTATAAATTTGATCAGTTCACCGCGAGGGTTCTACAAAGGTTCAAGTCGCGGGGTAACGCCGAATAAATTATAAAGTATACGGTTACAATATTAATTACATTTAGCGATACACAATAAAACGCGTGTAATACCACGTTTTCGAGGCCTTTTCCAGCCATTAAAGTGTGTAATGCGATATCTGAAGCGCGCTCGGATCGCTGTAATATAAGCCGCTGGTTGTTTTGATAATAGATATAGGCGGGGCCTCTGTGTGAGTGTGTACAGATTAGTTGTGTTGCATGTGTGTGTGTGCAGAGTAATTTTAGACGTTTCTTTGCTCAAAACGAAACACGAGATTGTCCCAGGGAAGGCGTCATCACAATTTATTGTTTTCATCTGATTATCGTCCTAAATTGTAGTCGCGTATTACAATCGGGTTGATAATTGTACGTAATAAATATAATAGCCGCCCCCGCGGTCTCTCGGCTCTATTTTCCTACGTAAATAGTTGGCTATGTCAATAAACCCATTTGAAATGTCCAAGAGTTTTGGGACGATATGTGTCCGAAAGTTTGAGGTCAAGTTAATTTATACATTTGCGTGTTTAGCGATCTAAATTTTTAATAGGTTTAATTTTAGCGATGGTGTCGGCTGAATCAAGAGTTTGAGCTTCTTAGTTACAAGTCGTTTACAGCTTTAGGCCTTTTTCGCTTTCCAGAGGCAATCGCTTATCGACTGGTATGAAAATTAGCCTGAGTTAGTTATATCTGCTTTAAATGCATCTATCGTAAAAGTTCTATCAATATCGGTGCGACCATTTTGTATGTATGTTCAACCAGACAAAATAACTCTTTTACACATCTATGTACGTATAAATAAATAAAATCTGAGTGTCTGTTTTTAATATTAGGAATAACATTTTTTACTATAGATATTATGTTCTTGGGCTATAGATATTGCGTGTACATAAAAGCTAATGGATTTAGTTAAAAAAATAATATATAAAAGTTGACTGATGTTTAATTACTTGGTATAAATAAAAACCCTTAAAACGTGAGTCGGACTCGCACAATAAGGATTCCGTACCATAATCTATAAAAAAAATCACGTTTGGGAGCACCATTTTATATAGCCTTTTTATATGTTCATTTATCCTCTTTTTAATACTTGTTGTTACAGCGACAATAGAAATATATAATCTGTGAATATTTAAACTTTCTAACCTTTTGTGTACGGAACTCTATAAATACCTTATGCAATTTTTCAACAATATATGTTTTTTCTTTTATAGTTCGAGGTTCAATAGGCCAACTGTCCACCAGCAAAGAAGCTCATAAGAGGCTGGCAATATATTATAGTCAATTAAATAACCTGTAAAAAAAAGAATAAAAATGTGAATTTAACGTTCCAAATTTAAAAAGAGAAATCGAACAAAAAATATATATCGCTACGCCCGGAACCCCAAAGAGTAGGGTTAGCCAACGATATTAGGTCCCATGATGTGACAGGTGGCAATCTAATGTCAGACAAAGTTATGTTATTTAGAATTTAAGCCCTACCCAGGAATTGAATCCGGACCTTATGCGCCAAAGTCTGACACCACATACGCTCGATCACAAAGACGAAAACGGTCTATATTCATTTCAATAAAAAAACGTAAAATACTTCGATCCTTTTCTACAATCACCAGTCTTTTCAAAACAATGCACATAAATTAGTATATTATATGTAGGTATTAGTAATAACAAATTAATATTTTACTGAAGTCCCGAAAAAACAGCATTAAGTATATAGTTTTAAATACAGTAAAATTTCCTGCCACAATTGCGGCAGTGCTCGCCATTGTCGTGTTCTAGTTTGGAGGGTAGGGTAGCCAGTCAACTTACTCGTAAAAGCGTACCATCCCAGGTTCAGGTCGGCAACGCACCATTTCCACCTTTGATTTCTGTAGGCGACGTGTATTTCTTACCATTAGGAAATCTGTCTGAAAAACCATGAAGATAAACATACATTTTGAACCAATAAATTCCTAAAAATACATAGATAAAAAATCTCAAAACATTGATTCGCCCTGACATAATGTGGCAACCATGGAAGACACGACCCTCTGTTTTGGACGAGAAGATCTTTACGCCAAGTAAACCACGCCGTATGTACGAATATCTTTCGCAACTTTCTAGAACTTCCTACTTCGTTCGGACCAACGCGAACAATTATAAATTAGTATAGTAGTGGCGATGGGGTTGTCACATACCAACGCTCTCTGTACATCAGATACATGAGTAGGTGCAGATGAATGTATTGCCTCTGTGGTTGGGTGGAGTCAGTGTCAAACTTTGACGCACAAGGTCCAGGGTTTGATTTTCGGGTAGGGAAACTTGTTCTTATAAGTCAGTTTGGATTTATGCCCGATATGGCAGCGGATTTGCCACTTGTCTCACCATGGACGACAATATCGAGTAATTGTGGATGCACATACTTCTGTTAACCTATGGGCGTCACGATATTTATTTTCAGAGGAATATTAGATTTAATAAATGTTGCAAATAAACTAAACAAATGGAAAGCGACTAGAGGATACCCTCTTTTGCTATTTTACTACCGAAACTATGGTAAAATTTGGGTGTTATACGACTTGAATATGTAAAATGTCGGCAAAACCCAGATTTCTATCTAAATGCAAATATCCTATATTGCGATGCATTTGTCAATTCATCATGGTGTCGTGTCGACAGCTGACATCCAAGTAATGCTTGTAAATATTGCCAACAGACTATAGCATCGAATTTATTCAGTCTAAGGATATGATTGTTGCGATAACTTCGCTTTAAACATCCGTGATATATGTCAAAATAAAATTAGCTTGCATCTTCCCTCCATTTTTTTAAAATTTTTATTGTCAAATTTGGATTTTCGTAAAGTAATGCCTAATTTTTATTGATTATCTGTATCATGTTTAAAAGAGGGCAAACATACTTTAGATAATTTTCAGCGGATATTTATTAATTGCACAAATTCAACTTAAATAGCTAGATGCTCTAGAAAAAAATTGATAGGGTTTGCCGAAATTAGGAACTTTTTTTTATTTTATTCTGTACTTTTTTTTCTAAAAAATCTAAAATTTGGAACTTTAGAACTACCTCCTAAACCAGTGGTTGAGACTGAATGAGAATTAGTTTAAAAAATTAAAACAAGGAAAAAAGGTTGCTTATTAAAACCTTATTAAGACGTGTCTTCTAATATTTATTGTACGAGTAATTTTCTTATAAAAATAACATAATATGTCTTCTAGGTTTCAATGTTCCTTTGTTAATTTAAATTTTTAGATTAGTTATTCCGCGTGTTGGTCCGGGTTCCGTTGTAGAATAGGCCAACTGCCTTCCACCCAGGCAGCTCGTAAGAGGCCAGCACAGGGT
>DVZL01004624.1:0-12738 GCA_018236625.1 Lasaia peninsularis | reverse complement strand
GCGATTGTTTCTCGATTATTGTGTGCATCACTATTAGATTATATGTGGTATCATTATTTTATAAAATGACAGTAGCTAATGTCAAAAGTGGAATCGAATTATAATTCCGAGTATAAGTTCTAAAGTATGAATATGAATAAACATAATATGGTTTGCTTAATATTTTTAAATATAGATACTCTACTTAGTACTAATATAGTTATCTGTATCTACCTAGCTAATAAATATCTAGGTAATACTATATACATTTTAATCTGCAGCTTTTGTTCAAGTTTGAAACCGCAAAGTAAAAATACAGGATTATCGTTGACTGACTTTGATAATATGCATATCGCTGCATGTCACAGATATTGTAAATAATATTAGTACTAATTTTAGTACTTAGATCAAAGAATATAGGTAGCGATATTTTATTTAAAACCTAAATGAACACTGAACAGTGAACACAACCCTAATGTCAAATGACTTTAGCATAAGACATCTGACATTGTTTGTCAAAACTTAAAAAATAATCCTAACCTTATATCTACATATTGTAAGGGTATATAGAATTGTTTTATTTGATAAAAAGAAAATTAATAAAGAAACGCTATCAACAATTTGCTTTTACACTTTGCTTAGATAATGCTAGGTTCATTTTCTTAATTAACAAAATAAACTGAACCATGAATCAAGCAGAAGTTTCGAAATTAGTTTCAAAACTTAGAATCAAAGTCCCTCCCAAGCCTCGTCGCTTGAGAAATGTACAAGGTCCACAAGGTAGGCTAGATAAACTTAGGAAAACTGTTACGGGTTTGATCAAGTATGAAAGATTGGAACTGAACTACCCCAGAGCGGATGAAGCACGACAATACGCAGAAAGAGTAAGTAGCAAACACTTCATCAGCAAATCAGATCTGAAATAATTTCGGACTATAAGTAAACCATTAATATTTCTCACCACATAGCATATTTTTATTAATATTTGAATCTAAACAAACACTTAAAATTAGATTCGTGCTTGATATGGTGACATTTGTCACCTGTTATAATGGGGGTGGGTGGATAAGTATGTTCCTCTGTCACGACTCCAGGTATATGGGTGTGACAATATTTATTTATATTTTTTTCTCATTCTAAACACACTTATTTTCTGATGCTAAGATTTTAAACGTAAATTGTATTGTGTTGGTAATTAATAGCCATTTCTTATAAGGTCATAACGCCTTTAGAAATCACAAGTAATGTCATTGAAATAATCTTTGAAACTGGTTTTAAGGTTTTAACAAAACATATTTGTTAATCATAGAGTAGCAATTCATAACCATGATAATATTATATTGAAATAGCCAATTCAAAAATTTACTATTGAATTAGATCATTTATGTTATGATATAACACCTCTCTGTAGTTACAGTTTTTTTTACTTATAAACTTAAACAAGTTTTAGGGAAGACATTTTTATTGCTTTGTAGCTAAAACTACCTACACTTACAGAAATATTATTAATCAACAAGTAACAACATAACAAAGTGGGGTATCTACTTTTATACATACCTTCCTCATAAGTAAGTAAAGTTGCAATTGAAACTTTAACAATACTACTCATAATATTATAACATGAGATATATTAAATAAAATAAAGAACTACAAGATATGAACTATACACTAATATTAATTAAGGTTTATCGTGAGGTCTTTTAGAATGGATATTAAATTTATTTCTAATTTTATCACTAGAGGAACTACACTCCCCATTCTGTGAAATGACCAGCATATCAGGGATTTCTATAGTCTCATTGCCCTCTAACTTGATCTATATGTCTTGTGATTTCCATGTCATCTAATGGAATAGTTAGCTGGACCATTTTTTCCTACTACTCTTGCCGGTAACCATTTTTTCCAGTGCTTCATTTCTCTACATTATTTGCTGTCCTGAATATGTTACTCAAGTCTTATATTGAGAATTTCTAGCAATTTGTTGATATACTTTTCCATTCTTTAGATTATCTGGATTATTATAGTATCTAGTATTGTTCTCAAACGTCTATTCATTAACAATTCTGCTATTGTAACCTATCGTAGCACAATAAGTATAAGGATTGTCACTGGATAAATTTTGTGCTTTTGTTTTGATTTTTTTTGTATTATTGATGCACATAAACCTGAATGTTGAAAAAAATGCAATTTAAAATATCTAAGCTTTCATAGGGAAAGCAGCGGGAAGCAACTTTGTTTTATACTATTAAGTGATGTATATGCAAAAAATGGTAATTGTGAGTAATCCCTGAAATATAGACATAAATCATAGTGAACTTTTTTTGTAGATTAAAGAGGTACAATCCCATACATTAATTTGTTAAGACTCAAAAGATTTTGGCAGCGTTTTTTAGGAGCTCCCGATTGGCTTAATTTTTTCTGACATGTTGGACTAATATTATTATAATATTGTCAGGTTGTACGAAACCTAAACTTATTATACACTAAAACTTCCTCAGAGATAACTCTTCCTGTTGTTGAAAAACTGTATGAAAATTTATTCCGTACTTCTCTTACATAATTCTATAGTTGATACGCACATTTAAGAATGACAAAAGTATTATAAAAAATAATAAAATACAGTTAATTTTTATACTACACATATAGATATTTTAAATAAAATACTTAAGTATTTGATATACCATTCCTTTTATTTACTTTTTGTAAATTCTCATTACAGTTGATATCGGAAGCAATCAATCATGGAGACTGTCACAAGCCCACTATGGAGATGGCCGACTATTGGCTGCTGGAAAAGGAACTTGTGCATAAACTATTTAAAGTTATTGTGCCAAGATTTGAGAACAGTCACACCACTTACACAAGAATGTATAGAGCTCCAAAACCAGATTATGGAAGAAATATTGATAAAGCTGTATTAGAATTAAGGGATAATCCATTTCCTTCGCTGACTAATAAACAACCAAATAATAGACAATTGATACAAAATGTACTACTTGATGCTGCAAAATATGACTACAGACAAGCTAAATATTTGGAAATGGCTGACAAAATTGGAAAAGATACATCTGAACAAATAGAAAAAGAAAAAAGTAGTGAAACGAAGGGATAATTATAATGATTACTCTAGTTGTTATTTATGTAGGATTAGTGATTAAAATATTATAAATATTTGATGTTTTAATTCACTATCTCCATTAATTAATATTATATACTTAATGCTAGGCTCATTATGAAAAATATTTTTTTATTAAATAGGCCAGGTGTTCTTAAGAGTAAGCCGTCGGAATTTGTAGCATTTTTGGAGACATATATTGAAGCAAGTGCTTGCTAAATTAATGTGAAATTTTAATATATGTATTTTAGAACCTTTATCTGAGTTTTCCCCAGGTCCGATGCACGATTCGTATATTTTTTCGAAATTGATGCCTTTTTGAGACAAATTAACAAATTTCTCCCATATCCTTCCAGTTATATGTGTATAGTTTTATAAAGAATAAAGAAAATTAAATTTATAAGAGACGTACCAAAGGATTTTTCTCTAAATCAATTAGTTTTGGCGTAATAAAGGAATACACATTTTCGAAATGTTTTTCTAATTCTGGCGTTAGCAAGGCGCGAAAACGATGTACTCGATATTAAACCTTATGCCTGCTAGATACGGCAGACCCGATCGAGCGGGGTTTATGGGCGGGGCTTGCGTGGGAACATTTTTTGGGAGCTTACTCTTAAACAGAAAGAGGTGGTAGGTAAGTACACATGCCACTCTAAAAACAGACAGTCTGCGCGTTTTCTTTTCTGAATAATATCATTTTCGAAGATTTACAAAGCGAATGGAAATTACTCAGCAGGATTGTCAGATAATTATAGTTTCACCTGTTCCAGTTGTCCTACCTACGCCACGTACGCTGCTCCCTATGTATAGCTAGAAAACCTTTTATAATTATATAACGATAGCCTGAATATCCTAGTCTTAGATTGGCAAAGCGTCATTATCAACTTAACTATATTTTACCTACGCTAGGATTCGTCGAACTGCATTTTCGAAAATGTCGAAAATAGTATACTTTTAAAGAATTAATGTTATTAATAAAAACTTGAATATTGGCAAAAATATTTATGTAGGTAGATATATTTCTTCAGCAATAAAGATTATATTACACGTTATTTTTGGGCCATATCTAAATCATATGCATATTGCTCATTGTTTCTGTTTTAAAGTATTCACTAAATCACGGAGTAAGCGCACGTATATACGAAACAGTATAAGGCTGGATTTTGGTACTATTTTACGTGTTAGATAGTTATTTAGCAGAAGCATTAACCAAGAAAACATTCTTACGATCAAGTGTGTATTTGAATATTAGTTTTTTTTTTAATTTAACTATGTAAATAAAGCATTAAAATAAATTAAACCTTAAAGGCCACAGGCTACATTTTATACCAATTACTCAACCAATTTTCGCGGGAACCTACCCTTAGATGTTACGCAGGGGACCACCCAACAATCAGTGTAAAATAATAAAAGACTTAACTTTAGCTATTTATTCATCAACATACATAATATCTACATTTGCACAAATATGTTTAATATAAACGTATCAGTAATAGGTATTTTACTCCCAACATAATAGTTCTCGATTTTGTTCCATACATTGTGCTCCTTTGTTTGTTTAGAAGTATGGGCATGCCAATACCTGAATTAACGTTTAGTAAATGAATTTACAATAAATTAGGTGTTTCTCATAAAAGTACAAGGAAGCAAACTAATATTTACAAATGAAAGTAATAGTATCCTCATCTTATAAATATTGAAGAGAAAGTCACTCTGTCGAATAATAATGACATATTCCCAATAGCTATAAGATATTAATATATGTTATTAGTATAATACATGAATTTTTTGGGGTTCTTTTAATGCAACACTGTGCCCATAACAAGTTATGTGTATTTAAAATAGTAAGATTTTTCTTAATATTATAATTTAGTATTATTAAATAAATACTATTACAAATATATTTGCGAAAAATTCGTTAAATAATTTCAATTGCTAATACTTCCTACTGCCATGGGCCCAGTTTTACTTGCACAATTAATGCTTTTAGATAAATATAAATAAATTTATTTGAGATATATCAATAAGTTTATATACAGACTATTACCAATCAAAGCTTTCACAAAAGTTGTATTTAGTTTTATGGAATGTTTAAGCCTCAAAAGAAATGACTAGATATATCAATGCAGATTTAGCCTTTAACAAAGATTATTAAATTATATTAGGCATTGCACATCTAGTCAGTTTCACACAGGACACTGTGAGATGTAAAAACAAAGTCTAGGATATAAAACTGTCTAAAACACTCCAATACAATCAAAACCTGTTCATTTAATGTTTGATCTCAGCACAAAATGCAAGCTGAAGTAGAAATAAAAACTCTAAAGCATACATTCAAGGGTTTCAGAGCTAAGATCAGATATTATTTAAACAGTTATTATCAAAATTATTTAAATGTTAAATACAAGTACAGCAACACATCAACAAAATAGTGATTCCTTAATACGAAAAGTTCAACACTTATTGAAAAATACAGAGGCTACTGTTGCTCCTTAAATATGACAAATTGTTTTTCACACTGGATGCTCTAAGTTAAGATCGAGGTCAGGGCTGCAGGGTCCAGTGCTTTTGTACACTGTAATGAAAAATACATTTATATATTACAATTGTTTTTACATCTGATGTTTTGAATTCGAAATGTTTTATCTTTTAATTTTTTGTTAATTACATTAGTTTATTTAATTGATCTATAAGTGCAATTAATATGCTCTCCTCACAATACTCTTTTTGCTGTTTATAGCATAGAGCATAGTGAGCGTTTTGTTTCAATAAGAAAATTCATTTGCTTGTTTGCCTCCCACCACTTTAGAGATCAGGTATCCGTCATAAATGGGACGATTTTGTACAACAACTTTGGGTTTAGGATTTTTGTCTAAATTTATGTTAAAATTAAATGTACAAAAGACAGTAAGTTATTTTGAAGTTTTAGAGGCTACATGTCAACAGCTCCACATGATGTTTTTATGTGACAAAATTGGGCAATTGCAAAGGAGCACTTTGATAAAAGTTATCTTCTTCATAAAAATAACTCATCATCAATACCACCAACACTATGGTAAGTTATCTAGTCTATGATATTATCGGCATCCCCCGCAAGGGAGTTGGCATGAATGTATCATTGGCATCTATTGCCCATGTACATCTTGTTAACTTCATCTACTCATGTACCATTTGTATCACTTTTCAGTTTAGCTACTTTTAAGAAAACCTTAATCTGTCTTGAGCTTCCTCATTATGTTTTCTGCACAGTTAATTTAGAAACAGGACATATCCTATTTTATTCTAAATATCAGAACCAGGATGTGTCCATATGTGTTAGACATTTTTTTACCAAATTAGAACAAAAGTATTGAAAAGGCCACATAGAACAAATGTGTCGAAATGGCCTCATACTAAGAACAAAACAAGACAGAGTGTTATAACCCAATCATAAGTCAATCACTAACAGGGTTTCATATAACAGGTTACCTACCTATGCACTATTGTATTAATACTATTCATTTACAAATAATTTACAATCTAGCAAACCAAGAAAGGATCTATGATTATCTTCTTAATAATGAGGTTGTGAGATGTTAGAACAAATTACCAGAATGATTCAATAATATTAGTTAGGTTTAAGAAGTGTCCAATCAATTCTAATTACTTTCTTTAATACATCTTTGATACAAAAATAACCATTTTATATTATACTAACTGTGCCTACAACATCATAAATTTTTTTATTTATTTAATTTATTTCATACATTTGTAAGTAAAATTCTAAAATAAAGGTAGCCTAAGTCATTCTTCATCACATTAGCTGTCTGTCAGTGAAAGTCCCGTCAAAATCGGTCCAGCCTTGTCCAATGAGCAGGTACAAACAGATCGACAGACAGATAGACAGACAAAAATTCTAAAAAATTCTGGTTTGGTATATGTACCTTGTGAATATACACATGCACTTAGTAAAAAGTGGTTATTTTAATATTAAATAGACACTCCAATTTTATTTATTTGTATAGATATTTATATAAGAAAAATGAATGGCCAAATGTGTTTCCAAGTGCAAAACTCAAGAATGTCTGAAATAATTTCGTTGATTTCTTTTTTGCTGCCTTCATTCTTATGAAAAAATTACTGGAAACTTTTAAGGAACATACGAAAAAATGGTTTCATTTCACCCATACAAACTTATTAGATGTCAATGTCAAGCGTTTTGAAATTTGCCAGGTTAGCAATTTGTATCATCGTACATCGTACAAATATTTTAATAGTGTCAAATTCAGCAGAGATGTCATTGAGACACTCTTTTTTTGTGGCTCATTTTGAGTTTAAATCCAAACAATTATGTTTAAAAAACATATCATACACACACATTAGATAATTCATAAAATTTATGTTTTGAACTCATTACATATATAAAGAAAGTTCATATAGATGCTGAATGCTTTGATCAATCTGTATCACTCTTTTATGCATAAGAGCTCAGCTGACTGATTAACTAATAAGTGCTTTTTCTGCACTCACAAACTTACAAAAATATTCCAACTATATACAATAATACTACAAACTTATGCAATAGGTAGGGACCAATCAATGGCTGTGCATGTAAAATGTTAGTAACCAGAAGTTCAAGTTTTTTATATGGATAAAGTATGTAGAGTTTTTGTAATCATAATCAGAATCTAAAGAAATCAGTAAATAAGCATTTACATATTTAATAAGATGTGATAATACAATTCAAATTGCTATTTAAATAAAACAGTGTAATCTTATTTTGATATTGAACTCAAATATTGAGACCCTAATACAATTTCTGTAATTTTTTTTACTTTCTATAACCATTTCATTGGTAATTTTGACAGGTCAAATAATTTGTCAATTCACAAATTTTTATCTAAGTATTAAATAATATTTAATTTACAGTCCAAAGACAGTTTTGGTTTCATATTAAGCTCATAGTAATAATTTTTTGGTCTCTTGGATAACATTTTTAAAGATGAGTCAATAATGTGCTCTGCATATAAAAAATAATTTCACAAAAAAAAGCTAATCTTGTCGTAAGTCAAAACAAACTGGATCGTGCTTTTAATAATAAAAAATAAAACAGTGTACACACAAACTTAAGTAATTCCTCGACTTACACTTACCCGCTTTGTAAGTGTAAGTCGAGGAATTACTATATATTTGTGCAGCTAGAAGACTTAATTACATGCTTGCCTAACTAGAACTTAAGATAGCTTAAAATGTTGTATTATAATAATTAAAAAAATTAAGAAATTAAACAAAGTTTAGTGTGATAATAATTCCAAACGCAAATTGACACTTTCAGTTGAGTCTCCACAAAGATGCAAGATATAATCTAATTACAACCTTTAAGAATATCATTCATAATTTACTTTTTTATGTTTCTGCGGTATTACTACTAGTATCAAAATTTCAAATTACTTTTCCGGTCAAATGCAGATTACTGAACTGGAAATTACTTTTCCAGTTAAGTAAACGAAATAACAAATAATAATAGTAAAAATACTTACACTTAGCTTCATGTTGGTAATTCTTATTTCTTTATTGGTTGCCCATTTTGACTTTTGATGTCATGTAAATGCCCACAATCAGGCCAAACAATCCAATAGCTGATCCGAAGATCTCTACAATGAGGATTTTTACGAAAAGAGCAGCATTTGCAGCATCAGCGAGAGCAGCTCCTGATCCAACGATGCCGACGGCGATACCGCAAAATAGATTTACCAAACCAACAGCAAGACCAGCACCAAACATCACGTAACCAGCCATCCAGTTTTGCTCTTTTATAGACTGGTCCAACAGTGGCTCTTTGTATTGTTCTAACATACCCGAGAGAACAATTGCGGTAATCAATCCGTAAATAGCCACAGCTTCGCAGAAGATGACAGAGATTAAATTTTTGGTCTTGATCCTTGGAGCTTTGACACCACCTCCTACTATGCTGACACCAGTTGTGTGGATTCCCATCGCAGCTCCAACCACTGAGAAGGCGACCGCGAACGCGATGCCCAGTGTTCCCCACATGTACGGTGATGTATTTTCCAAGAACCATCCAATGCTTATTTGCTCACCCTTTCCATTGAGAAGATAGTACATGGAGAATATTGGTATGACGATTGCGACGAGCAGCGCAAACAGGTAAGTTAAGAAGTACCTCATCTTGATGGTTTTTGATCGAATTGGAGCTCAAACCTGTAAATCCCAAAAGGGAAGGCCTTTTTTTTCTCCAATTTCTACTATGACAGACAGCTCAAAACGAAGAAGTCTTGTGATCACAAGATGTCAGAGACAAGAAAAGAGTTGCCATTTTAAAATATGTTAAAATATATACGTCAAACAACAAAAATGACATATAATAAAATGAACAACAATATCGTTTAGATTTAGAAATTGTTACTTCCATTGATTTAAGAACAGTGTAGTAAATTTACTCTTTATTTTGTCTCCTAATCTTAATGACATAGTGATTATTTAAGTTTACTGTTTTATCCTTGTGCTAACTTTCTGATGAGCATACTGATAATGCATAAAATTATACCATCAATTTGCTAAAATTGTAAAGGGGATTTGAGCCATTGATCTGAATTTTCATAGAAATCTTAACCGTAACTGTTGTTATTCATCAAGAACATTCCCATACAATACTCCATTTTGAAATAGTGGTACCATGAAAAAATCCTTCTAATATTATAATCGCGAATATTTGTAAGTATGGATGGATATAAGTATAGGTACCTATTTGTTAATCTTTCACGAAAAAACTACTGGACTGATTTGAATGAAACTGTAGCGTAAGATAGCTTATACATGAAAATAACACGTAGAATACTTCTAACGTACTACATTTAAAATAGGATACGATATAAGTATTTTAAGAAAAAATGCTATTCTTTGAGAGTTATCTGTTGATAAAATAATTCATGCGGGTAAAGTAGCGGGTGGAAAGCTAGTTAATAAATAAAAATTGTTGCAAACACATACCCTCGTATGCGCAAACACGTACACATACACACACACAGGCACTCACGCAATCGCGCCAATGCACGCACGCATATAGGTATTAGGTACACATGAGATAGGTATTCATTAATTTTGCATACATTTAATAAGATTTTGCGTATCATTAGAGAATGAATTTCATGTTTGTAAATAGCTAATTATATTATTAACTTCATACAATAAATGTAATAGTATAATAAGTATATCAATCGAGCAGATTATTGTATTGTGTGGTTTGATAGTAAAATTTTTATTGCTTTAAATAATATGCTAAAACATTTTTGTAACAATAATACAAAACAAATTAATAATTTACAGCGTGATATAGCGTATTTGGTAATTATTCGTCAGGGCAGTTGAAATGCAATGTTTGTCCGGGTCCTCTGTAAAGAATGGACCACCTGCCTTCTTACCAGGCAGCTTTTAATAGGCAATCGTTAGTTAACTGGGTCATTATTACCTTACCTATTCCTGCTATTATAATGACATTGTTGTGTTCCTGTTCGCTGTCTTTTCCCATAAAAAAGACATTTGAATAAAAGCCAAGAATCATGAGATACTCATGCTACAGCTTCGTAGATCATTCGATAATGTTAATCTTCATTTCTTCTTTCTAAACAAAATCTAATGTGTCTTTAAGTTTACTGTATAAAAAAAACACGTGACCTAATGTGAAAACATTAATATAATGGCAGCACTAATTTACGTCAAGTCTTGGTTTCGTTATCATTCAACGATGGTTTTAGTTTAAATTAGATTTAAAAAAATCACTGTCATATTTGACATTTGCTGAAATTTGAATTTGAAATTTCATTCATGTGATATTTCAGTCATCAAACTTTTCAATATCTATTTTTAAAATTTATCTTTCACAGTATGTGTGACTATTATCTACCATGTGTTTTCAAATCGAATTTGATTAATGAAATGCATTTTCTTATAACTACAAATAACTTATCCAATACACAATGTAAAAAATAAACATGAGGCCTATTGAACCCCTGAAAAATGTTTTCTACCTACGCAAAGTTTATTGTCCGACACTCTTATTTATATCTATTTACCTTGAGTGTTGTATTAACAGCTTTAACAGTAGTACCCTTAATATGCCACAACTTGCCTACATTTTCGGATCCTATTATTGGATTCGAAACCAGAGGTACTACATTAGCTCATCGATTTATTGCGTGGGAAAACCTCATTGATGAGACGAGACCGTCCCGATTACTTGCTGTCAATCCTAAAGAAATTGAGGATCAGATTCGTATGAACCACACTTACCACAACAGAAGTAAATTGGATAAGTCAAGATCTGGTAAAAAACACCGCATTAAAGATCATCATAGGAAGAAACTTAATAACACAGGATATATAAAGACATTGTTTAACTTATCTGGTACAGTAGTATCTCCTGATCATGTACACTGGGGATTTGGTAAGAATAATTCTTATGAAGACGAAAATGCAGTCCTTTGGAGAGATTACACAAGAAAGCAGTGGAAGACACTAAAAGAGATGCAAAGAACTTCAGAAACAGTGAGAAATCACAATTATGCATCGGGCGTATGTGGGGCTCCTGTTTTAGACTATGCTCATCTAGTTGTTTCTTCCACAGAAGGTAAATCTATGCTGACATACCAAAATGTTAAGAAAGTGTGTGAATTACAATCTTTTCTTGTTGAGATAGGTGAGGGTAACTATTTTGATCTGTGCCAAAGATCCGATTCTAATGAATTATGCTGTCCAATGTGGAGTGTTCCAAATTACATAGCTTTAATATCTGGTAAGAAATCATGTGAAAATGTTACATCAGATGATGTTAGAAAAACTGTGCATATCCTAAGAAAATGTGCAGGTTATTTTCATAACTTCACTCTAATGGCTACTTGTGACATGAATCATTGCCAAGTTCCAAAGTATTGTTCCCAACATGATGCAGTATACAATTTATTATTCTATATTATAGATTCCAATGCATTTTCTCCTCCGCATTTTACTAATACATTTGTTAAAAATGTGATGATCTTTCTACCTTTGCCTAGCAGCAGTACTGTTCTGCCGTATTATATGAAATTACAAAGTTCAATTTTCGTCTTTGATACTTTGACTATACCTGCTGTTGACTTTGGTCTTAAAAATACATTATTTGATCTATGGATTGTTGAAGACACTTGGCTCATAGGTCTGGGCGGAATGTTTGTATTTATCTGTGTGTTAATTTATACAAAGTCCTTTCTTCTTACATTGTTGTTATTTGTGGCTATAGCATACTCTCTTGGTGTGGCATATTTTTTATATGTTTATGTGTTCTGTTTGGAATTTTTCCCCTTCATGAATTTATTAGTAATAGTGGTAGTCATAGGTATTGGTTCCGACGATGCATTTTTATATGTTAAGGTGTGGAAGATGATAAGTAAGCAACTAATAAAAGATAATGTTGTAGATGATAATGCTTTGACTGATATAACAAATATTTCTAGTGCAGGTGACACAATACTTATGCAAATAATTGAAGAAACTTTAAAACATTCTGTGGCAGCTATATTTATCACAACTTTAACTACAGCTGTTGCATTTTACGCATCATATATAAGTTACATTCCTGCCATAAATTGTTTTAGTGTATTTGCAGGAAC
>DVZL01004623.1:0-12739 GCA_018236625.1 Lasaia peninsularis | reverse complement strand
GCCGAGGGGCCAGCGTATACGCCTAGCCCCTCCGACTAACCTCGAGGCTCTGGTTCGATTCCCGACGGGGACAGACATTTGTGTGATGAACATAGATATCGATATTTCCGGGTCTGGGTGATTATTAAATTTATTCTTGTATCTATTTAAGTATTTCTATGCATTAGTATCGCTGTCGAACACCTATAACTCAAGCATTTAATTTGCTTAATACGAAATAAAATATATTTAGGATTAATGATGTTTAACAGTTCACTGATGTTCACGTTGAATGTCCTTGTAATGTTGGTCGCAGTTTCCTCGCATCAAAAAAAATCAATCAACAAATGGGGCAATTTTGAGACATATTTCTCTCTCTCTCTCTCTTGATAAAAGGTCTAGAAGTAATAAACCACAAACCTACTAGAAAAACGCATAAATTATTAGAACAAAGAGTGACCAAAAAGTTAAAAACACCAATTGAATTTGTAAACCGGATATCATTAAAACTCATAACGTAAAATAGTAATAAGAAACCCGTCACGCCTATATCCTCGAAAGGATAGGTAGAGGTTATATAATATACTCTCACAATCAACCGATGACATTTTCCTTCATTCTTGGTTCGAATTTGGGCAACCGAAATTTAGACGAAAATGAAAAAAAAATACAAAAGTAAATAGGAAATATTGTCTAGAAAATGTTAGTTCTAAAACCTCACAATCATATTATATTTTGCTACAAACTTAAAAGCCCTTTAAATCCCTATTACAATATTGTAGATGCGAAAGTTCTTCTGTCTGTCTGTTACGCTTTTATGCCTAAATCAATGAACCGATTTGATTAAACGATAAATGAATGATGAACTGATTTAGTACAGAGATAGAATTGATCTTGAGAAAGAGTATGGGCTACTTTTTACCGACTATTTTAAGAAGAGGGTATGTTTTTACGCAATAAGTATTATAAGTCGGAAAAAATTCTGTCCTTTGAAAATTTTCTATGTTATTAAAATAATTCACGCGGGCGAAGCCGCGGTCGGAAAGCCAGTTAAAGGTAAAAAATTAAGAAAGTAAGCATACAATTTCTATAAGTATATATACGTTTACACGTTACTTCTCCACCAGGGGAGGGTAGAAAACTGCCTTACCACGATAAGACGGTAATTTGAATAATTACGAAATAAGTCATCATAAGATGAATGTCGGGAATTTCCGTAAAACACGCCGACGAGATTACATGTCGAGCTTAATTAATTTTGTGCTTGTGGAACTCTGTTTTGTGTTAGTGACATATAGCACAAGGTTTGTCAGTTTTATTGATTTAATATAACGGTTTAAAGAGACTAAGTGGCCTAACGGTATGCGCTTCGGATTAATATTTCGGTAGTCCAGGTTCGAACCCTAATATCCATAATTTTTTCTAAATTTTGTACATTTTCTGAGTGCTCTTACGGTAAAAGAAAACAGGTAACAAATCAATCACATAATAAGACCTAATATCGTCAGGTGCCTGTGCATCTTTGCCTTCCCTTTCAGTTATTTAGGCTTGAAGATATTTATTTATTTAATATTAGGGTATATCAATATAATAATTTGTTTATCAATAAAGCAGGCAGGTATTGCTTCACTACACTATAAAACAAAGTCGCTTTCTCTGTCCCGATATCTCTGTGTATGCTTAAATTTTTAAAACTAAACATGAGATCTTGTTGCGATTTTCTTAAATAGATAGAGTGATTCAAGAAGAAGGCTTTTATGTATACAATATGTATAGTATACCTATGCGAATCCGGGGCTGGTTGCTAGTTTTCTATAAAACTGTATTGATATTTGCGATTTTTCATTTGGCTAAATAAAACTTATGTGACTTGGCTAAATAACATCTTATTTGTATAATTGTATTATGACGTATTTAAGATAAACTGAAAAAAACTCGACCGAAGAGTTACTTTACCTGGGAATCGAATCTTGTGCGGTATAGTCGACTATACTTGATCATAAAGGCGATTTTACAGTATTTAATGATGAACATTGGCCCATATATAACTAGCGCATATCTCTTAAGATCAATTAATTAAAAGCTATTACAAATTACAATAATAACTCTAATACGTTGTAAGTTACGATTGAAAGTTATCGATGTAATCTTTCGATTTTCTCGAGGGCTTCGTGTATCGCTTATCGATATTCCGTTTGTCACGAACACTCGATATCTCGGTATCGTTATTTAATAAAATGCATTGTTAATGGGCAGCACTAATTCTTGAAGACATATTTTGTTTAAACAAAGTTGTGAATATTGTGACAGCGTTGTCTCTGGTCTGGAATGTTTTGTTTTTGTATTTTTAAGCTTACGTTAAATAATATCTTTTACACCTTTAAGATGGTACATGTTTAAAGTTTGTTATAATCATATTTCTTTTTATATTTCTCGTTGGCCTAGTGGTAATGTTCTTGTGCTTCTATTACGGTAGTCCTGTTTCAAACCCCGCCACTACTAATAGTACTAATAGTGTTGAGTGCTCTTTTGGTGAATGTAAACATCGTGAGGAAACCCAGGATTTGTGTCTGATATGGCGATGGACTTGTCACCTATTATTGTCACATCATGGGACCTAATATCGTTGACACCTCTGCCTATCCTTTCCGGGATATATGCGTGACGATATTTATTTCTTACTGTTTCATTTTAAACTGACTTCCAATAAATAGGGTAATTTTCAATTCAACTGTATGTCTTTTATACTTCCTGAAATATTTTACAGAATTAACCCATTTGTATCACTATCTTATAACCTTTTAATTTAAAATAATAAATATTTGTCTCGTATGTAACAACCGCCATGTTTTTTTTGCTGCCAAATGCCAAGTGCTCTCCTGATGGTAAGAGACAAATGTAGCCTTAAGACAACATAGATTTTATAGCTGCATCGCTATCCTGTGGGCCGGCTTTTTGGCCTGACGAAGTCTCCCGGCTAACATACCCTTTGGTTAGAACTCGACACACTTATATTATATAGCCGGTAGATTTGTATTTATAAATATTAGTTGAATGGATTTGGCAAATGGTTATTAAACTCGAAGTTACATGATACAAATTCATGATGGTAATAGCTGAAGTACGAGTGCGAACATTAAAATTCATCTGGTACCTCGTAAGGGTCGGTTCAACGTCGCCCAACGCTTAGATCCTGCCGATAACCATTAGGATCCCTTAATTTGTTCACCAGGCCCTTCACCTATCCCTTCCGCATCCCTTTACAAATCGTTAACCTGATATAAATTAACTAGATACGGTATCCCATATGCCTATCATAACTCAGGAAATATTTTAAATGAGGAATGGATTTAATATTCGAGAATTGCATCGCAGTAGTATTTATTAGGCAATATTTTTTCACGAAATTCAAATAGCTTTTTAGTGACACGAGTATAAAAATGCGCCGAAAAATATAAAGTTTCAGTTACGTAAAAATATATTTCATGTTTATATATTCGTTTATACAAAAGTAATTTTGTGATTAATTCAATTATTCGACTAATAATTTAATAAAACAATGATAAAATGTTGTGATGATTTCAGTAGAAAAATTGAAACATACGTAGACTGTTCAATAAGAATGCTGAAATTTATAATCTATACCCTCTTTCGTCAGCACGAAGAGAAATTCTATTATATATATTTGCAAATTTGCATTTTGTACACAAAATACAAGATTTATGTTCAAGGAAAATTCCAAACGTGTGTTCACGATAAATATTATTATAAAAATTCATATTATTCCTAATTATTTTAGAATAAAATAGTTGAAATCGTTTATTCGGTTAAAGACTATAATAATGTTATAGTAAGATAGATACAGGGGCGCAGCTACCGCCGTATCTGCCGTATCAATTATATGGGGCCCCCGTGTCCCGGGGATTCACTCAACAAAGGAATTCACTTTTACTAGACATAAAGTATATCTAAGCTAAATTACCTGCTGATATTTAAAGAGCACATCAGCAGGGGATAACGAAAATTAACAAGGACATGTTACTTCTAGTGAACAGTTATCCGCGTGGATTAAGGGTATAATGTCACTAAGCTCCCTTTAGTTTGCGTATCAGATGCGATATTCTAATGTTATTGTGGGCGAAAGATTCAACATCTCGGTTGATTTGTGTGCTTTCTTGTTTGCATACGGAGTAATCAATGGCAACTACCGTCTATGAGTGCGGAGTGGAACTTGGATACTATTACGTGTTGTTGCAAGACAATAGCTTTGATTATTATTTTATTATAAAGGAACCTCTGGGGTGTAACGGTACGGCTGTCGCCTGTCAAGACCGTTAGCCATGTAAGGTCCTGGGTTCAATTCCCAAGTCAGGCAATTTTTCTTATATGTTTTTCAGATTTTTCTGAGTAGGTAAGCAATACATTGCAACGGTATTGGAATGTGCCCGAAGTGGCGATAGGCTTGCCACCTATTACATCAGAACACTAGTACCTTGACTAATCGTGGGTGTTCTAGTATATCTACTGGACTCACGAGTCGTGGATATAATAGCACACCTCTGCCTACACCTTCTGCATTTATGCAGTCACGATTGTCCTCGGTGTGTCAGTTGGTAACTCAGTCGTCATATCGGTCACAACTTTAATCTCAGATAGCGTTATGTTACTTATAAGATCAGGTTACCCCACCCGGGAATAGAACCCGGATCTTCGTGCATTACGGTTAGTTAACGACTACGCTGGACCTCTCAGTCGATTATTTTATTTCAAATGTATCCTTATAATAAAAAATATAAAATACTCTACTACAAAAATGGCGACGTTTACAAAAACCTATATTACTAATCAAAAATGTAAACTCACACTAAACATGAAAAAATAAATTATATATTTTTTTAATTTAAGACATTATTTGTAATTAAGCCATGTTAACATGCTTATTACCAAAACATTAAATTATGAAATTCTATTATTTAAACAAATAAATTTGAAAAAAAAACTGACCGAATAATTTCTTTTTCATTACAGGCAACACCGTAAACGCTGTAATGGGAAAATAACAATTTCCATTACACTGAATTACACCTGATTTACCATTCATAGTCGTTTCATTATCATAATACCATAGCTAAAGGTGTGTTTAACAAATGGAGGGGTCAGCTAAACTACAAACCTCGACCTCTGTAAACTAAACAATAGTGCTGACTTGAGCAATAATTAACCAATTTATTATGACCTGTCATCCCGATCCTACACTCCACTAAGTGAAATAGAACGTTAGGCATTTCAGTTCAACATTATCTGGACAGTGTAATCTGTTTGGTGTACAAGCAAGAGTTAATAGATAAATATTGGAGGGACACACGGGAATGTATTTTGAACTGTTTTCCCTGAATTTAATGATATTTACGTAAGATTTTTAATAAACATAATAAATATAAGTATCACTTACATAGTATATAAAACAAAGTCGCTTCCCATTGTTTATCCCTATGTATGCTTAAAACTTTAAAACTAACCGACGGATTTTAATGCGATTTTGTTTAGTGCAGAGTGATTCAAGAGGTAGGTTAATATGTATATAATATACATAAAATACCAGGGCGCGGCCAGGGTGGTTCGCTAGTACAGAAATACAGTGAATATAATAAGCATTGTCATTCAGATTGGGTGATAGAGTAACGGCTTGCCATTAAAAGTTACCATTGTTTGGACGTAGATAAAGACTGGTCTTTATCTCTGATTTAATAGTCAAGGTAATTGTAACTTAGATTTAAGTGACTAAATGTGGGTACACATAAAATTTACATTTCATTGTGGCATATTGAATTAGTAACATTTCGTTAACAATTTACGAATTAAATTAGTATAAATCGGGCATTAACGTTAGGCATAAACACCAAAAAGCTCATTTTCAGAATAAGCTTGAGATAGTACTCGTATCATTAACTTATTGCTATTAAAATGTATGCAACAATAGGTTAAATAATTGGTAACTATTTAAATGACATTAAAAACTTTTTTTTCTAGCAGAAGATTGTGTTGTTTTCTTTTTCTTCCATCAAAATCATGGTTGCCATTATTTCTAGAATTCTCGTGTTATAAATAGTGCAACTAAAACAAATTATTTTTATGTATATACGATTATGTGGAAAACATTTGGTGATAATTTAAAATAGCACCACTAACGCATAATCGAAGTGTTGCCGTCCAAAAAACTTAACCGTGTGTTTCCCTAAACCGTACTATAATAGTTAATGCTGGCGTTAACGTAGTCGCCCCAGGGTGCCGTCAACATTGTGGTTATCCACTTAATTCGAGTATCACCTATTGTATGAGACATTTTATGTGATTCAAATGACATTTTATTACTTAGTTTATTACACAGATCATTTTCTCCCCGATCTAAATTATAAAGATAAATTTTACGACTCTTAATATAACTTAGGATATTGTCTCAATGATTTAGTGGTAAGTGATGTTGAAAGTCGAGAAGTCTTAGATTTGAGTCTTAGAAATTACTCTATTACTTAATGGGTTCCTTTATACATAGCTTGTGATTCCGAATCAAAGCAGATGCCTTAAATGTCAAAAGTTGATTTATATGACTTGTATGTATTACATTTCGCGGGAAGTTACGAGGTAGACAGAGAAGATCGAATGCCAAGTGTTACGATATCTAAGTATAAACTTGCCTAAGCTTCCACCACGCTCTTCATTTAAACAACCCGGTTTCGGAGACTCTTGAAAACGAAATGAAATTTATTTATTTGCCGAATATTACGTGTGTTAAAAGTTGTTACAAAACAAAAGTTTTCAATTATACCAACATGTTCTACCACGATGTGGTTTGCAAATATTTTAAAACAAAATTTATGTTTATTTATTTATTAAACTATTATATACCTACTAACACCACAATCCTGGGATAGCATGCGGGCAATTTAGTAGTCAAACATCAACCAAGGTACTTTGGCTAACTACATACAGCCATACATTCGCATTGTATTGGTATATATATTATCAATCTTGGAACTTTTATTATTTTCACATGACCGAACCATTGGTGCATGGTGCATTAAGATAAGATCTTTATACCAAACAAAAATAATAGAGATGTTATATTTAAAACAATAAATAAATTGCAATCAACTTTGTAATATTATATTTTTGTCTAAATAACTTGATATTTTTTTTTAAATAATCTTTAAAACCAGCTTAAGTCAAACTATTTTTAAATAAAGACGAAGCGGTCCTTACAGACAATCACCTATAGAATTCCCTGAAAGCTTGACAGGCGTCAGCGACTATTTCCATCTTGCTGTTCCCTTATAGCCAAAGTTCGGAGTCCAGATAAGGAGACAATGAGGAAGGTCCAAGTTTGTTACGTAGGGATTTGAAAGCCATTCGGTTGGAAGGGTTCGCTTTAGCATCTTTATCTAATATCGTTACATAGACTTGAGATTTGGCCGATTTATTTGTATATAAGTTAGAACTATTGTGGTATTGGATTTGAGATATGGTTGTTTTCTGCGGTACTGATTTCAAGTAGTAAGTAGTTTTGTTTGTATATCAATAATCCAGTTTTATTCATTTGTTACCTCTTTATTTAATGATTACACTATAAAGGGTAGGTTTTAGGTTTTTATTTTAGCCACCTACTTGCCACCTATCACATCAAAGACTTAATATCGTCAGCTGATCTTGGCTAATAGGTATCCTCCTCTATCTACCCCTTTAGGGATATGGGCGTGACGATATTTATTTTTAGTCCCTCCAATTATATTAATAACTGATGCCCGTGATTTCGTCCGCGTTTTTATTTAATTATTTTATTTTATACTTTTAAAATAAAAATCAAACATAAAAGTAGCCTAAGCCGTTACTTATTACATTAGCTGTCTGCCTGAGAAAGTCCCGTAAAAATCTTTCGTCCAATCTTTTCAGAGATTAGAGGGTACAAATAGACGGACAAAAATTATAAAAAAATATTATTTTGATACAAGTACGTACTCTTGTAAACATACATATAAATGTAGTAAAAAGCGGTTTTTTAATATTACATACAGACACTCTAATTTTATTTATTTGTATAGATATAATATTACTAGGCATCTTATGATGGACAATGTAGGGCTTTGGTTTTTTGTTAACTAAATGTCAAAGAGACGAAAGGGTGGACTATTGATTCAGAAGTGTAACCCCTGAAGTACCCAAATGTAAGACACATCATTTAATGAATGGTCAGCTCGGCGGCACGCGGTACTGACACACCGCCAAAAGTTATCCCTATTTGCGTACTGGGAGCCAAGAGAGACTAATCCTGCATAACCTTGTAACTGACAATAACAAATAATAATTAAATAAATATTACTGGACAAAGTACACAAATTGATCTAATCCCAAAGTAAGCAAATTAAATGCTTGTGTTATGGGTGTTAGATAACGATACTAATACATAGAAATACTTAAATAGATACTATAATAAATTTAATAAACACCCAGACCCGGAAATACAAACATCTATGTTCACCACACAAATGTCTGTAGGGAATCGAACCCGATCCTCGCGGTCAGTCTATATAGATAATTTGCGTACGTAACAAGTAACTCTTGATATACGTATTCAAAAATACGAAATCTGAAAGTTTGTAACAATATTTGATTGTAACATGTGGAGATGCTTCATTAAACCTAGATTAAACCTTATCCAATTTATGTTTTGTTGTATTAATTAGAATTTCATCTGAGAATTATAAAACTTTAAAACATAAATAAAATCGCAGTGAGTAGCTAGTTTCAGTAAGAAATTTAAATCTAGCAATAGCGAAACGATAATATTTTTTATAAATTTCAGAGTTATCGTGTAAAATTATTAGCGACCTGTCCTGGCTTCGCACGGGTATACTATCCATATTGTACACATATTTAAACCTACCTCTTGAATCACTCGATCAAATACAATACAATGACAGCAAATCGGTAGTTCGGGATAGTGGGAAGCGACTTTTTAATATGTTGTGGTTTAAAGTGTTACTTGCTGTATCCTATCCTCAGAGTGCCGAAGTGAGGGTTAAATCAGGATGAATCGTGTGGCCTATAAACAACATCTGTGGTTGCAGCCCTTGTTGTAGCGACCCCTACCGCTTTTTACTTAATTCGTATATGGAAGTGGTTTATACTTCGCAATAAACATTTGTTGTATTAAAGGATCAAACACCTCCTCGCTTTAACCATTTTTGTGATTCAGCTACAGAATAACATAATTATTTTAACCACACCTTCACTAAAGATGTAAATAAATAAATATGTATTTTTGATTTATTTAAGAAAAAAATGTAAGGATTTGGAAAATATACAATACTAGCTATATTAGCAATAGTCGCAGGCAGACTTCGTCCCTCGTTTTTATTTGTTATACTTTATATTTCTAAAATGAAAGTAGTCTCAGCTTTTTCGTATTACATCAGCTGTCTTCCAGTGAAAGTCACATCAAAATCGGTGTAGCGTTTCAGAGATTAGCGGATATAAACAGACAGAAGTACAAAAATTCAAAAAAATACTATTTCGGGATTGTATATGATACCTTGTAAGTAAACATGAATTGACTCTGCATTAATACAGACTCAAATAAATACTTCGTTGGGATTCGAACCCGATCCGATTGATCAGTGGCGTTAGGTGTGCTAACCGCTCAACCAACGAGGCTGTCTATAAATAATATTAAGTATATTTGTGTAATATTTATTTCAATTGAATCCAATTTAACAGGCATCGGAAGCGTAAAACGAGTTTATTGTTTATTATATTGAGCATTGTTCTGAAATGGGATGCTAAATCCTTATTGTACTCAAATACCAATCAAGACAAATGTATGTAGATCCTATATATCTATAGGGTGTCCAATGCTAGCGTTAAAATCTATTTCTGATCTAGAAATATCGGTGGTATCTCATAGTAATAGATTAGAAAAAAATTGAGGAATCTATACATATATAAAGACGCACATTAGGAAAAAGTTTAAGTGTCAAAATGGAAATTTAAACTTATCAAGACAAAAAAACATATAAGAATGTATCATGCTTTCGAATTTTTAGGCTTGTGAGGTAAATAAATACTTGACACTTGAGGCAATCCAAGAGTTGAGGAGAGAAAGAGAGGATCAGTATATGACAGAGTTCACACCTGGACTACTGAAATGGAAGTGACAAGCACGTACCACTTGGGCACCGAGGCTTTCTAAACCTAGACCAAATGAAAATTTGAAGATCATACCTTTCCATTGGACAAATAGTATATGCTAAAGGATTTCCAACGTCGGAGAATTTCGGAGAATACTCACTTTATCGACGAATCTCAAACTGAAGTATGTAAGAACATCTACAAGTAAAAATCTCCTTTGATATTTTTCACATAAAACATTTGAGCAACTCTTTAATTATATAATTCTAAGCAGAACAAAAAATAATCTTTGTGCTATTCTAAATCTTTCTTCAGATAAACTGAGAAAAACTTATAAAATCAAACAAAAACTCGGAAAACAAACCTGGACTCTCGTGCATCAAAGTCGCTCGACCACAGAGGCGAGTAAGATAAGCTTTGTAAATACAGAATAGTATTTTAAAAGTCATACAGAATTAGTCTAATCTTACAAAATAGGAATCCGGCGACCCTGACAGATAGAAAAATGAAGTGTCGCAAGATAAGGGTACAGACGAACGAGCATGACCACAAACAAGGCATCGCTCTAACCCTCGTGCTTATCTTTTAATTTTTCATACATTCAACTCGTACTTAGCAAAATGATTCTTACAACGTTACGTTAGGGCTTAAATTAATTAATCTTCAAAATAATTTAGCATAGATCGAGATTGGGATATTTCGCTAATTTTTTTTTGGTCAAGCAAATTTGATACAATACTCTATAGAAATAGATATGAGTTTTCTTTGAGACAAAATTGTGATATTGTTCATTTGACACGCGGCGTTGAGGGTGGCGTTTCCAATCGGCAGAATTTCAATTTTCCTTTTATTTGTTTCTTTTTTTTTATTAATATTTGTAAGGCTGTGACCTCAAAGGGGATTTGGTACGCATCTGTGTTGTATATTGTGATTCTCAGGTCCCTTGTATGACAAGTTGTCAAAAATGTTTATTGTTGTGCAAGTGGTTTAGAAAGTTCCCCACTTTTATATAATGAAATTTATTAATAACATGTCATGTGAGTTTTTCTAACTTGAGTACATTTTCCGAGGATTTGCGCCCGATATGGCGACGGACTTGCCACCTGACATTATGAGGTTAATATGAGTTTAATCAATGGGTACATATGTACCTCTGTCTACCGTTTCAGAAATATGGGCGTGACGATATCTATTTATTTTAAGTTTTTTTAATGTTTTATAGTTGGTATAGATCGGACTTCCATTTCGGTAGTCCAGGTTCGAAAAAAAAGTACCTTCACGCCTATTATCCCCGAAGGACTAGGCAGAGGTGTGCTAGTATATCCACGACTCCTAAATCTAGTAGATTTACTAGAACACCCACGATTAGCCAAGGTACTAGGGCCCTGATGTGATAGGTGGCAAGTTTATCACCACTTCGGGCATATTCCAATCCCGAGCAATGTAATGCTTAATCAGAATCATCTGAAAAACACCTTAGAAAAGTTGCACGACCTGGGAATCGAACCCGGGACCTTACGCGGCTTAACGGTCTTAACAGGCGTCGTTGTACCGTTACACCACAGAGGCGATAATATAGGAGGAGAGGTGGTAATGCAGTAGTCTTAAATAACGTTTGTAGTGTCTAAAAGTAGGGTATTTGAAAAATGGAATAAGAGCTGGCGGGCACTGACGCTTATGGTGACTCTCACTCTAAAATTCACGAAGGGTTACCATTATTTGTAGAATCGGTAATCACGATCACGATTGTTATATAGGAGCCCTACTTAAATAATTATATTATTTTTTTAGTGGGTATAGGTATTATAAATAATAATCTTAAAAATTTCTACTTTTTACCAAACACGGTCCATGAGATGCAGCCTGTGAAGTACAGACAGTGAAAGACTTCATATATATACTTACTAGGGTTCCCTAAAAATTACTAGGTAACCCTAAAAATGGCTAGACGCCGTGAAAGATGATATGTGTGCTAATGAACTAACTATTGGGAATGCTGAAGACCAAGCGAAGTGGAGAAGTAGAAATTGGAAATCGGACCCCGGGTTCCCGCTCAAATGTGAGGAACAACCGGGACTAACGCTGATGATGAAGGAACCCTAAAATGACGTATGATTGTGCAAAATTTTTAACCGAAATCATAAAATGCCAATAGCACAAATCGACTATGTGTCGAGATTAATAGATTTGGATCATATTCAATGAGCAACACGCATGTGGCCGACATTTCAATCTGCAGTGAAAATGAAAGTCATGTTTAAAAACTTGACCGGTACTTGTGGCAATCTTGCGCTCCACTTACTTTATATACACTAGGGTAGACTGGGTACGGTTGAAACAAAAGACGGTTGAAACAACACGAATATCTCGCAAACCGTTGACGGGATGGTGAGGGGTCCAAGGGGAGAAGGAAGTAGAAGACCGTTCTAAATACGAACTTTAGTGTTGCGTCGCTCTCCGCACACTTTAGCTGTTTTTAGAAGACAATAATATTGTGTTTTAATGACCAAAAGTAAGTATTTTTGCTTGGAGATTTTTCCAATTATTGTCGTTTCTATTTCAGTGACAGTTTTGAATG
>DVZL01004622.1:0-12740 GCA_018236625.1 Lasaia peninsularis | reverse complement strand
CGAATACGATGATAGTTTAAATATTTTTTTATAAGCTTACTTGTCACTATTTTGCAAGTGTTATATTTTTTTCAGTTATATAATTACTTATCTAAAAGTATCAAAAATAGAGTTAAAGTATTTAAAAAACAATCATCATGCCCATATCCCCGAAGCAGTAGACAGAGGAATTAGATTATGTACATACTTATACACCCACGATTAGCCGACGAAATTAGGTCTTACAATGTGATAGGTGGCAAGTCCATCGCCATATCGGGTACACATCCAATGTCAAACACAATATGTTTTTTAGGTAAACTGAAAAATGCCTAAGAACAAGTTGCACTACTCGGGAATCGAACTCATGACATAAGACATAAGCAGAATATCGCGACGTTACCAGTTTGAATATAAACTTAAAAAAACTCTATAATTTTAAAATCAACAATTTTTATTAAATATATTATGTATATACACTTCATGATACAAATAAAAAAACAACTTTTTTATTATTTTCATCAGTTTGTCTGTGCTGGTTAATCTCTTGACGACTGGACCGATTTTGACCAGATTTCATTGGCAAATAGCTAATGTATTAAAGAATAATTTAAATCCAATTTTAGAAGTATATGTAAGTTGGATACTGCATATGAGTTAATGTATTTATCATTTAAATATACTTTGATCAAATAGAACTTACTGTATGGCATCCGTCCACGCAATGTACAACTCAGGTGGTACAATCTCTAAAGGATCCACAGCAACTGCAGATGCCTCACCTTCGACCTGAAAATTACATTTAAAAATAAATACCATCACAACCGTTTCCCGATACGGTACACACAGATACGCACTCACGATTAGCCGACGATATGTCCATAGCCATAGCAGGCACAGCTTTTCTTCATCGTATGAGCCCTCAGAAAAGGTATTACAAATTGTCCCTGGCGGGGTTATACCTAGGCCACCGAAATCCCAATTACATTTCATTAAGTAGGTATATTTTCGCCTAAGTTAAAAATATCTATCAAAATGAATATAATACACACCTACATTCACACACACAGCTATGTATATGGCACAAATACTTACTAACTTAAGGCTTGTGAATAGTTTGTGATGTTTTTTTTATTATATTGGAAGGCAAACAAACAGACGGATTTCCTGATGGTAAGAAATACACGTCGCGTATAGACACCAAAGGTGGAAATGATGCGTTGCCAACCTGAGGCTGGGATGGTAAGCCCTTTAAGCCCTTTGCGTGAGTAAGTTTACCGGCTACCCTACCCTCCAAACCAGAACACGACAATGACGTTGATGTTACACTTATATACCTTGACCTCTTAACCTTGAACTCTTGGCCAATAAGGCAGGTGGATATTTAATTAGTAATTTAACCATACCATTATAATTAAATAGTATGTCTTTTTCGGGTTCCGTATCCAAAGGGCGAAACGAAACCCTATTTCAAAGAGACTGCTGCCCTGTCTGTCACAGACTGTATCTCATGAACTGTCATATCTAGATAATTGAAATTTTCATGGATGATGTATTTCTATTGCTGCTATACTAACAAATACTAAAAATGGAATAAAATAACTATATAAAGTGCTACATCATAAATTTATTTCATAAAAATGAGATATTATTACCTTTCTTATTAACATCCTTCCAGCAATTGAATATAGTTTGGCTGTTACAGTAAATCTCCCTGCCATACGTGCTATAGCATCCGTTATAGTTCCATTCTCTGTTGAACTCAACAAATCCACATTAGCGTCTCCGTTGATTGTCAATCTGATTAATGTTTCTGCCCCCGCAGCAAGTTGGTGACCGTCTTCATCAAACAACACACATTGAATCGAAAATTCTTCACCAACAACCAATAAATCTGAAGGACGGATCTTCACTCGGATGCTATGTGGCTCTACAACTGTAACCGTAGCACTTGCCACTTCGGTCGCTCCAGACATGAGATATACTGATGTAGAACCGAGATTAATACCTCTCACTAGACTTATAGCATCTTCCAAGTTCACTATGCCAGTCTCGGGCACTTTGACATTATAAACTGTATCTATAACTTTTTGTACTGTTAATCGACCAGCTCTTGCCCTTACAACCCTAAAATATATTATTGATTAGATTAATTGAATAGATACGATATAGAAAAACTACCACCTAAAAAAGTACATAAGAAACTCACCGGTATTGTAGAGTGTCGCCAGGAGCAATATAAGCTACAGCAGGTGTAAGCACTACACTCGCTACCACTTTTAAATCCAAATCCGTACAAATTCTACCTAGACATACAGTCACACGAGATTCTCCCATAGCCTGTCCATATAAAAGAACTGTATGTGATCTTAATCCAATAGCTTCTAATTCAGCTACACCTTTAGGTGCCTCATAGCCAGTTTCGCTCCAATTCACGAGACTGTAAAAAAACAGATGGACTTTGAGAATTGAAATTTAAGAAATATGCAAAGTGACACTATTTTTATTTTTTTTATCTAACAATCCAAACAATCCTCAATGTTTATAGAAATATGGTTTCTAATCCCATAAGTTTTATTCATTTGATTTTCAAAAAAACCTAGGTTTACGAGAAATTCTTTTGGTCTTTTAAGTCTTCAGCTTTATATAAGTACTTATATATTATTATTATTATTCAATCTCACCTAGTGTATAAAATGGTTGTTAAGTATGTATTACTATGTACTAAACCATTTCTTGAGATACTTGATGTGGGCTGGCCTATATTTTTCTTCCGATAAATACTTGATATATTATACCAAGTTAATTATACCAAGTAAACCAGTGTTAGGCAAGAGATTATTGAACAAGCAATAAATAAATCAATGTTAATAGGTAAATTTCAAATTAGCATCCACTTACGTAACTAATGGCTCTTCACCATAGTTTTTCCCAATGTTTTGTGTAGTCCATGTGAAATTAACCCCCTCTAGCGTAGAAAATTTGTTACCTGCAAATGAAACATTATCATTTTACTTCTCCAGTATTCAAACTAACTATAGTAATATTGAACACATAGTAGTACCTAGCTGAGTACAGGACTTTGACTGTATAAACAGCTCATTTTTAATATCTATATTTTTTGTATAAAGAAAGAAATAAATTGGCCTTATTATTATTAATAAGTTCAACCATAGTTAAATATTAATATTTATTTGGCATTCTCTTTATCCAGATTTGCTTTTTCAATTACATTAAATGAGAGTTTACAAAGTTATAATTTTACTGGTTGTTCCCGGACTTCTTCCGCATTTTTATTTAATTATTTTATTTTATACCTTTCTAATATAAAATCCTAAAATAACAATACCCTAAGCCTTTTTTATTACGTAGAAAGTCCCATCAAAATCGGTCCAGCTGTTTCAAAGAAAAGCGGGTCCAGACAGACAAAAATTAAAAAAAAAAACATTTTTGGTATATTTAAGTACCTTATTTGTAAACTTACAAATGCATTTAGTAAAAATCAGTTCTTTGAATGTTACATACAGACACACCAATTTTATTTATTTGAAGAAATAGTTGTTATAAATTATATATTTTTAAAAAATATATTTTTTTACATTACATTTATTAATTTAAAACTTGTTATGAACTTAAATAGAAAAAATTTGTAGGTTAATAAATTGTTAAAAATTTTTTAATAAAGTTTAAAGTTAAATATTATTTATTATATTTATTACAATGATTTCAAATTATATTTTAATCTTAGGGCATAGAATATTTTAAGATGTTTACTTTACCTTGGTCATCATATGCAATAACGTCAAATGCTTCTGGTGCTTCTTCCAAATAAATTTTAGAAGTTGTACTCATTAATTTCAAAGAGCTTATCTTTCCAACATCAACATCGCCTCGTAATATCTAAAAATTTTGTAATAGTATAAGAATAAGTTTGAATTAAGCAAATTTTATCACAAGTGTTTTAGCAATAATAAGTGTGTGTACATTCGCAATATTTGTGGAGTGACTCTTGCAGACCACAGACAAAAGAAAAAAGATTGATAAAACAGCTACATAATGCAAATTGTTGAATTTAGGTACCCAGGAAATACCTCGGTTGACATTTTATGACTTTTATGACCCAATAGCTTGGGTATTATCAGAGGGTGGTGTGAAATCTCTCAAACCAGAATATTTGTATAAAGAGAATAATGAACATGGAGAAAGCTAAGCAAGTATGCAGTTGGCACTTGATACTCTCTAAATACTGGCTACATATTACTTCGATCTTGATAATTTATATTAGCTTAAGTTAAAAATACATGTTATTCACTATATACCAACAGAAACTTTCAAAAAATTTTGCAAGAATTATTGAAAAAAACTCAAGATATAAACAGTACAAATACAACAAGTCAGCATTTTCTGTTTTTGGAAACACTCTTCAATAGACATTTATTTATGTATTGTAAGCATATACTACATAGAATAACTAGATAACAGTTGCTTAAAAGTAATAAGTACAATATTTCTGCATTCAAAAATATCAAAAATACTTTACTAATTTTTTGGACAAATACCTATCATTTGATTTTAACTTTACTTTAATATCTTTAAGGCTGTATTTATTTCTTTCATTTAAAATAATAAAATCTCACTCAAAATCAATCTAATGGTTTACCCACAAGACAGTAATACACACAAACCAATAAATTATAATATAAAATATTAAGCATCCTAACCTATGCAAATTATCTTTTCTATAAAATCTTTGATGTATAGACTAATCTCATTTACTTTTTACTATTTACAATTATATATAAAATAGAATGTTCATAAATAGAATTGTTTCTTCCCGCCATTTTCACTCTGAATGACTTACCTCACCACTGTTTACTTCTTCAGCCAAAATTATTACAGATCCAGGTGGTACACATGACTTGGACACGGATACAAGGGCTGCACGAGAACAGTGAGTCCAAGTAGCTTCATAAAGCGGCTCCAGATCGATGATGTCATTACGAGACAAACTCCTGTTAAGATTTAGTAAATCAGTATAATATATTCCACAAAATAATTATACTTTAAAAACGTACACTTACCATGTATAACATCCCCCTTCTATGACTTCAAATTTAAAATTAACTTTTAAATCATCAAACCACGGTAAAAGAACTCTAGGTGTGTTTATTTTCGCACTATTGCTGTTCAGTGGATATGAAAGTAGGGTAATTATAATGCCAACAAATGTCGGCAGAGAACCCATGGTTTACCAGTTTATTATAATTATAATTATCATTTATTCCTTGTTAAATTGTTAAATAAACATAACCTAAAAAATATTTAACATTCTCCAAAGCTAAACCTGCCGTTGGCGATTTGACATTTCATCTAGGCTTGGGCTAAAAAAATCGATTTCTTTTCAGAAAAAAATCTATTTAAATCAGCGATATTTTTTCCCACGATATATCGAGTTTTGATATTTGTTATCAGATATCAAATTCGCATCAAAATCGATTATTTTTTTAAAGATCTGCTCATGCGTTACAACATGTATTTGACCAATCCAATTTCTTAAATTTATAAAAAGATTAAAAAGGCAGCAGGGTGTATGGGTTTAGTTTCTTAGCTTGTGTATTTACTCTAAAGTTTCGAATATTTTGACAATTTATATAGATAATGACTTATTGCGCAAAAAATATCTATATATCAACATATTGATATTTTTAGTAAATATTTATCGATACATTTGAAATATATCGATACGACACGTATCGATATATTTCAAATCGTATATATATATATATCGATATTTCTCCCCATTTGCCCATCCCTAATTTCGTCAGCTTTACGAGCCTTTATAACAAATTTTACAAAATGGCTTCAACATTTATTTTTTTATTTGTGCTTCTATAGACTAGAGCTAATTAAGATTATGTACACATCTTTACCTCATTCGATAATAGATTACTGTCTTTGTTGGGAAGGCACTTCTTTTTCCACCATAATAAATTCTTAATTCTTAAAAAGGTACAGCACTTCTGAATAAATAAACCTATTTGATATTCTACTAAATAAACCTATTTGATATGCAATAAATAAACCTATTTGATATTCTACTAAAACCTAGAATGTGAATTTTCATAAAAATGTAATTAAATCTAAAAATAAGAATCAATGCTTAAGTAAAGAATTGTTAGAAAACAAAAAACTTTATTTGTGTTGTGTACTTTAGTGACTTCCTATTTCTTCATGTTGAATTTATTATTTAACTTTAAACACTTTAAACGTCAAAAAAAACTATAATATTATCTTCAAAAGGCCTTTTTTTATTAGCTAACAACTCCAATAGGAGTATGAGATGTGGCTAACTGTATCCTTTAGCACAGTTGGTAGCACTGACCGTCAAATCAATTTAATCCATGACAGTCGATGAAAATGGCTGATTTGTGTTCGTCTAATGTCATGTGTGTCGTATTTGTGAATAATTTGTTTTATTTATCAAAATGTATGTTACATACGGATTGTTAAAGACGTAACATGTCAATAAAATATCTTGAACAATAACAGGCAAGCTTAATATTGTAAAAATGTCAGTCGTAACAAATGATGTTAAAATCAAAGAAATCGATAATAAACGTCGTCATAAATTCAACGACAATGTTATTGCAACAACGGTAATTAGTGCTGAAGATACATTCCAGTGCCCCAAAATGGAGAAGATGGACGAGAGTGTTGGCAAACCTACGGATTTATGCTTGCAAGGCAATTCCCACTTAATGTCTAGTACGAGTAGTAGTTTGGCCGATACTCCTGGCGACTCAGGTGTTTTGTGTTTAGATAGTGAGACCTCTGAGTCAACTAGCCAGGCTTTAATGTCACATAGTCTTGTTGGAGCCGAAGAATTAACCTGTGATAGCATATATGACGCAGCTCCATCGTGTTCCCAGGATATGATCAAAAGCACAAGCAGCAGTATCATGACGAGGAGTGATATTGACAATCAAAATATCGGTCCGCCTGATGATATTGTCCCAGAGCTTCTAACCGAAGCTCATAAAAAACCATTGCATGAAAATTTACCAGATGTAGTGTTAAAAGCCTTAGAAAGTGAGAAAGTGTGTTTGAATGAAGTAAAAAAGTCCGCCTTGAGAACTACAGAACCAAAAAAATCATTGTCCGAGGATATTGTATACAGAAGAAGATGCAGAAAAAAGTCCCAAAATGGAACTAGTTCGCAGAAAAAGAGAGTTTCCTTTCATGAAGATATTCTGAATAATACAAGGACAGACAACATTCATATTGAGAGAGGTTTTGTCTCATATGGCCCAGATTCTTATTGTGATAGGTTTAGGCAAAAGAACACTGTGACAGACAGGTTTTCATGGTGTGCATCTGGTGATAAATCTCCTAAATATGGAGCAGAAATTGCTCAACAAACAATGTCTGATATACTTGTGTATGGTGACTCGAAACATGACAGAAGTGGTATTTTTGAATACTGTTCAAATTTGGATACTAAAAATACAAATGAAAAAGACAGGGACAATAATAATGAACCAAAACCTAAAGGAAAGTTATATGGTTGTGACTCTAATAGCTCTGATTCTAATTTCAGTTGTGATTCGGAATCATCATCGAGTGAATCGTCATCATCTCATTCTAATAAAACAGAAACCTCACTTGTTCGCCGGAAATGCGATAAAGCTCAAAAATCCTATTCTTGTGATGGTTTTGAGAATAACGCTCATGTGGCATTTATGCGTAAAACTTATTTTTCTGAAGCCGACATTGACCAAAATCATGAACGTATGAAAAAACCTTTAGAAGTAACTCAAAGTCCATCCACTGTCAAATCAGTACTTAAAAAGAAACGCTACATAACTACTAATGTTGTTGAGGAAAGAAAACAGAATAGTAAAGTCTTAAATTTGTTGGATACAAACAACATCATTGGTTCTTTAAAAAGTTTTTATAAAAACTTCAACTTCAATTTTGCTCCAGAAAAAGGTATAACCGAAAATAGTTTAGAATTGAATAATGTTGTTGAAGCATTGCCTTGTGATATTAATCAAAATAAAAAGCTATCCAAAAGCTTAGATTCAGGATTTCAAATAGAGGACGAAGATGACTTTGTTGAAATTAATTTAAATTCTAATACATTAGAAACTGATAAGTGCAACCATATATCATCCCCAAACAGAAGTCATATTACAGGCAATAGAACACCTAATGAAGGCTCACCCCGACATAAATTAACCTTAAACATGAAAAATGATCATGACAAAAAGCTTAACAAAGCTGATGCTTTTCCACCTATTGGAAAATATGTTGTTAACTGTGAGAGTACAGTTTATGAGCACAAAGGTGTATCATACAGCTATGTCCATGACACCTTTCAGACATCCTTTGAGGCTCCTAAAGAATCATTTGTTCCAATACCAGACACTACTCCAGTAAAAGAGCTAGTTTCTAGTTCTAGCAAACTGGAACTAAGCTCTAAGCAATCTGATGCAGATAGTGCAAGTAGAACATCAACACCAAAGAGACATTTTAATAAAATACAAGATGAAACTGAACAAAGGAATGGGGTTTCGAAACATTTGTCTTCACCTAAAAAACAAAATGTCAATAGATACAGCCGTAAATCAGCATCAACAATTCAGAAAAATGATGAGACACCACAATTAATTAGTGATAATTGCTCCAACACGGACAACTCAACCTTGAAGGGTGGTGATGATGATGACTTTTTTGACAGTCCATCTAATCAGAAATTGCAATCAAACAAATCAGCTCTGTTAAACAGATATCTTAAAAATGTATGTCAAAGAAAAGACTTAGAGACGAAAATCAAAAATAATAAATTTTTCCAAATCAAACTGAGACTAGAGAAACATTTTCCTAGCATCATATATCCATTCAAAGATGTGTCGGAATCATATAATGTGTCAGCGGCGAGAATGGCTCGTCTTATTGACAAGGAAGTTATAGAGAACAAAAGGCTTTCAGTACGTCTACTCACGGCCGACGAGCCTTCATACTTCGACAGCTTTGAAGACAATGTCGCCATTGAATGCAATGAAAAATTAAGATTGCAAATATTTTCTCATCCCAATGAGACACTAAATAGGGTAAGTTTTTTTTCTTTTATGAAAATAGTTTAAAAAAATATTGGTCAAAATCTACTAATGTAAGACTGTCTAAATTTTTGATGGATAAATAGGAGATAATATTTTTTTTAAATTATTAAGTTTGCAAATACATATACCATCAAAGAAAATACTTTCATGTATTTTTTTCTCTATGTATTGTACAAATATTATTAATTTATTAAATAAAAAAAACATGATTATCAACTTCTAATAACAATTATTTTATTAACATATTTAACCAAACTTTAAATAACCTCCAGTTTAAGTATTACATTTTTTTGCCAAGTAAGGCATTCTCCCAAAAATACTGAAGCTTGCATCCTTAAGACTTGCTATACACATTTTGTGAATATCTGAACCATGTTATATATTTAAAACAACTATTTTTTTTATAAAGATTTCTATTTGAAGAATAAATTTCGCTTTTTATACTTTTAACAGAAGTAATTGTATTATAATTAGCTTTTGCATGTGGCTACATCTGTCAATGTATGCCTTTTATATACAAAATATATAAATTAATCAATCCAATATTTTAATTCAATCAAATTAATTTAAAATTTCGTATTTTAGATGATGAAAGTACAATCTCCATACAATTTAGAAGACGGTTCGTGGACACCACTTTTAGTTTTCATAACGGACTATGCACTTTACGTTGCAAGTGTGAAACCAGGAGGTACAGAATATAACATTCTTTGCCGATTGCCACACAACCAGTTGGATGCCATAGCGGTAAGTTGCAATTATTTTATTTAGATAAAAATATGGTTAAGATGTAAAAGTTCTCTTAAACAACTTTTTTATCAAAGAATTAATTGTGAGATTGGAAGGTGAAGTAGAGGACATTCTGATCGTAATAAATAAATATAATATGTCTAACAAACATACATTGCTAATTACGTTTCATTTTGTCAATTTGAAATCCCAAACCTGATGCAGGCACGAGAGACTGTCCACTGATCTAATCGCCTCTTTGGTCAAGTGGAGTTGGTGTGACGCATGGGGTTCCCGGGTAGGACTTTCAAACAAAGTTTATCTGAAGAACAATTATTTAAACTCATAACTTTGAGTCTATATAAGAAGTGATGTAATCTATTAATAATTATTTTCTTTTAACATCATCTCTTATAATTTATTTTAATAGTATGATAATATATTTTTTTAGTTATTAAAATATTATAATTGATTTTATTTTAAACATGGCATGTAAATTTCGATATCTTATATATTCAAAATGAAAATTGTAATATGATTTTTCTGCAAGTTAACATACTTATAGAGTATATTGTTAAATTATTACGGCTTATTACTAGTGAAATTGAGAGCTTCCCTGGTCTAGCGGTTAGCTTGGGGTGGTAGCTTAGGAGCAGGAGACGGACGTAGGATACTTTTTATCCCGTTCATTATCATCATCTCAGCCGTAGGACGTCCACTGCTGAACGCAGGCCTTCCCCAACAACTTCTAATTAGACCTATCAAAGGCGGCCTGCATCCAGCGGGTTCCTGCGATTTGCACAATATCGTCGCTCCATCTGGTTGGTGGACGTCCTACACTGTGCTTGCCTGTCCATGGTCTCCATTCTAGAACCTTCTTGCCCCATTGGCCATCGGTTCTTCAAGCTATGTGCCCTGCCCACTGCCACTTTAGCTTGCTAACTTGCTGAGCTATGTCGGTGACTTTAGTTTTTTAGTTTTCATGAAATTTTGTGTGCATATTGTGTAAGCCTTAGCAGTGGCGTAACTACAGGGTGGCAAGTCGGCGAAATGCCATGGGCCCCCATCCGGAATGGGCCCCCGGTCAGAACAGAATTCCCAATATTTGAGGTTAGGGTACCCAGCAGACTTACACCTCAGGCCTAATATCTCGGCCACAGGACAACGACACAACCGCATTTATAGAAATAAAAATATTTATTGCAACTAACCAAAACACAAAAATTTAACAATGTTTGAAAAATATAAAAAGGAATATAAGAAAAATGCTTAAAAAAATAAGTAGATATTATATAAAAAAAAGTCAATCCTCCGCGTGTTTTGGTGAAGGTATTACAATCTCAGCTTGTATCGAGACCGAAATTTCGAAGCTGGTTTTCGGAGAGGTTTTATAGTGTATATAAGCCATGGATATCTCTTACTGTCACGAGTTTGTTATCATATAAAAAAATAAACAAAACAATCGCCATTACAATCCGTTTAGAATTGAAGTAAACGTGTAACAAACGTACATAAAAAACCGGCCAAGTACTACTCGGACTCGCGCATGAAGAGTTCGGTACCTTTTCTATTATCTACAATAACGGCAAATAATCACGTTAGTCACGTAGTGTAATACGGATGTCGACAATGACAAAAAATATCGATATATCGGGTAAATCTCATTAAACATGAAAGTATTTTAGTACCATTCCTTTTTAGTAACTAGACGAAATTACAAAAATATCAAGAACTAAAAGGCTATCTTTTAACTTTGTGAAAAACAAATATCAAATAAAGAAATAGGTACCTACTTGAATTGTATTGAGGTTATTAAGATACTGACAATACTCGCAATATGGCGGCAAATAATTTACATGTAACGTAAACAAAACGTAATATTCAACATTTAGACAGAGTGTTTTACGTTAATTTCTATCTTCTTGTTTCGGATTTAGCTACTTCATTGCTATAAGAATTAAAAAAATATCGTTTTTGATACACTTTTCGATACTGGGTATTTTATATCGATATTTCGATACATCGGATCGATATATATCGGTTAAAAATATCCATACATCGATACTTTTTCAGCAAGCCTATTTTACACGTACAACTTTACCTAAGTTGTTTTTTAAAGTGAATATGTAACTGTTCACTGAGAATATATCGTGCGACGACTCGTTATCTTTGCCGCGATCTAAAAATGGATAGCGACATCTATTGGTCAGGTCAGGGCGTTCGTTGTATGGGAGGTATTATAAAGGAGGTATTGTAAATAAATATTTACTTTATTCCATACTTTAGTATTTATTGTCGTTATACAACAAATACTTAGAATAATGCTGTTTTTATAGATAATGGTCCGGAACCCTTAGAGCTCGAGTTCGACTCGTACTTGGTTTTATTTCAAAATGGGTACGATATTGTTAAAAACATTGAATAGTTGAATTATAAACCTCCTTTATAAAGTCGATTAAAAATAAAACTCCAGTATCATGCATATACGCACTCAATCCAGAATGCTTTAAATATTACCCAGTCCTCCCTACCGGTTCACTGAAGGGGAAGTGATTCATCGGTGATTTAGTGTCGCTTAAAATGCCAAGTGGATGTCGTATACCTTTGTGTTACGCATTACGGCTAGGGTTGTCACAGCTTAATATCAAACAGCCAATACCTAGGCAATATGCATAAGATTTAGATATGACCTAAAAAAAACCGTGTAATCTTTATTGCTGAAGAAGTATACCCACATAAATATGTTTGCCGATATTCAAGTTTTTATTAATTGAATTAATTCTTTAAAAGAAGTATTTCTGAAATTTCCTCGTGAATTTAGAAAAACGCTACGCCATTGTCGAAACGAAACGTGACGTCACTGTTAACTGTCAACGCCATGTCAATTGATATCCTTATTTTTGCATCTTT
>DVZL01004621.1:0-12741 GCA_018236625.1 Lasaia peninsularis | reverse complement strand
TTAAAGATTCCGCTACATACATACATACATACATACATACATACGTACAACCCAAGCTAATAAAAGCGTATTAAAAATTTCATACTTTTTGTATTTTTTGATATTTCTTCGTCTGGAATAAAGTGACAACTTTTTTAAGTGTTTGAAATACTATTTCTATAACATGGACCGTGATGTTAATAAAGTTGAGGTTTTTAATATATCATAATATAAAAAAAGATAAAAAACCTTTATTGTATTCGGGCTTCCTTTTAATATTTATCCTGTTTTTAGTATTTCTTGTTGTAGCGGCAACAGAAATACATAATCTGTAAAAATTCATTCACAGTTCATGAGAAACGTGGTGACAGACATACAGATGGACAGACTGACAGCGGAGTCTTAGTGATAGGGTTGCCGTTTTACCCTTTGGGCATGGAACACGGAAAATATATAATACATAATTCTCTACATATTATAAAACAAAGTCACTTCCTCCGTCTGTCACTATGTATACTTAAATCTTTAAGACTAAGCAACGGATTTTGACGTGGTTTTTTTTTAATAGGTGGAGTGATTCAAGAAAAAGGTTTTTATGTATATAACATGTATGCCCGTGCAAAACCGGGGCGGGTCACTAGTGTTATATAAACCAAAGTAGTTCTTAATCCCATAACATAAAACTGTTTTAAAACTCAAACTTTTGTGGTGGTCGAATAAAAATACCTCCAAACGTTAAAGTCTTGTCACGCAGTCTATTAAGAAGTCTGTTAGGAGTGTAGCTCTGCAGAATACAAAGCTAAATAGTGTCGACGGTAATTTTATTATAGAGAACAATCTGCAATTGCTATTACTTAAGTTTGTTAATTGTAGACAAACAATTAAGGATATAATTTTGTTCAAACCAGGGTTTTTATTTTTAAGAGACCAAGTTTTTTAGGATTCCGGGACAAAACGGTAAAAACTAGACCCTATTACTAAATACTAAGACTCTGTTGCCTGTCTGTCTGTCCGTCAGCAGCCTGTATTTCATAAACTGTGACAGAAAGTTGATAATTTCACAAATTATTTGTTTCTGTTGCCGCTGTAATATCATACACTAAAAACATAACTAAATAAATATACAAACACTGCTCCAATACAACAAACGTGATTTTTTTTGACAATTACTGAATTTCGTGAACATATTAAGCGGCATTACAAAATATTTCAATCGGTTGAAGTGTACAAGTGAAATTCACGGAGAAATTAGCGTATTTTATATTTTCTCGCTATCGCCAAATCTCACCCGATGAGTTCAGGTGAGTATTACACCGCTTTCTTAATACGACATTATTTTATGACGACTTATGACTATTTTAAAGTAGATGCTTACGCCTATGCCAAATATAGATAACTAGCTGTTCGTCTGCGGCTTCGCCCGCGTGAATTATTTTAATAATACAGACAACTTTCAAAGGCAGACATTTTTCCGACTTATAATACTAATCCCGTAAAAACATACCCTCTTTTTAACGTAGTCGGTTAAAAAGTAGCCTATGCCCATCCTCAAGGTCTACTCTATCTCTGTACAAAATTTCATCAAAGTCGGTTCAAAGGTTTAGGCGTGAAATCATAACATACAGACAGACAGAGTTACTTTTGCATTAATAATATTAAGTAAGGATTATAATAATAATTAATTGATCATCAATTGTTAATAAAATTTTGAAGTTGCTTATTTTATTTTTAACCGACTACAATAAAAAGAGGCTATATTTTTACGCAATAAGTCGGAAAAAGTTCTGGTCTTTGAAAGTTAATAAAATAACCACGGGCGGAAAGCTAGTACTCACTCTAAACTTGCCATTCTCTCTTTTTGACAGTATTGCGAAAAATCTTTGTTAGGTGTCTCCAGATAGACCTTAAGCTTCATGGTTTGTTACGATTTTACGTAGCAACTCGTAGCTGCCGCCGAGTCCGTCGTAGCATATTCGTAGTGCGCATCTACATTGTATACCCGGCGGCGGACTTAGTGCCACCTGACATTGACATTTATTAACAGTCTTTATCAGGGAAAATTTAATTGTTTTTTTCCTACGTTCTTTTATGTTTTTCCAGTGACTTTTTTTCATTAGGTACATATAACGTTATTTTGATGATGAAAGGCATTAGCGAAATTGTCATTTTCATATAAAACTTTTTATAACTAAATAAATTAGCCTAATTTACTCCTTATTACAAGAGCTGTCTGCCAGTAAAAGCCTGTCGGTCGGTCGGTCATCTGGGTACTATAAACTATATACGAGTGGTTGTCACAACAGGATTGAGTACAGACGAATATCCGCGACGCGAAAAGCGGATACGGAATCCTTCAGGCCATCAACATGGCGTTTATTATAATTTTATTTTCTTTTTATTACCTTTTGGAATAATTTATAAGGTTGAAACATAAAATTGGTTTGTCATTTTTATTTTCATACGTGGAAACTAAAGAAATGATCATATATACATATTATAAACGCGAAAGTTTGTAAGTATTGATGGAAAAAAAAGTAATAGACGGATTTGGATTAAATGTTACAGTAATATAGCTTGAACACTAGAATAAAACATAGTTGGAAAAAAATCTGTGTTTTGATAATTGAAGCGGGCGAAGTCGCGGGCGAAAAACTAACATAAAATGAAAGATGTGTTTTATAGAGATCTTCACTAAAATCGATATTTATTACAATTTCATTTTAAAGCTAACATAGCTTAGGAATAGAAAACATTTTATTTTACATAGTAAATACTATGTTCTTTTCTATGACAACTGTTCTATGTTCTATGACAAGTGATCTTGTGATGAATCTATTTTATAATTCTAAAATTTACCACCGGGTCAGAACGCGACCACTCACTGAGAAGATCTGGCGAAAGAAACTTAGCAGGTTTGTTTTTTTCCTATTTTCTAAATACATACATTTTATATTATACAAAAATAAAAGAGATTGAAAGAGGAGCAATTAATCAAAATCATTTTTATAATCTAAGTAGATTTTATATTTTTTTTATATTCATTTAATGGTAGAACTTTTATATCGTCAGAAGGTTATACAATTACTTACCTCCCTGAAACACCAAATATCCCAGGAAAGTACATTGTTTTTAATTTTTTGAATCTGTCTTATGATCTCGATAGTAAGCGTTACAAGTCCATTTTACTGGAATAAAAAAGGAACTAAATCGCGTTTTTAGTGGCTCCTCAAGATTCGGGAAATCCATTGCTATCGAAAGGGATGAATCCATACGATTCGTCTTCGTTTCCAAACAGCGGCGGCGTCGCAGCGCGGAAATAAGCGCGAGACTTAACTTTATTTTATTTTTCTAATGAATCTTGCGGATTTACCTTAGAGTAAATATTCAAGTAGAATGCACGGTTAAATTAATTCATTATATAGTAATAAATTAGTATAAGCTCTTTACTCTTATACATTATGTAATGTAACAAGATAACGACTATATGTAACTCTGATGGACATTTAGGCGCAATACCTGAAGCTTACACAGTTTACATATAAAAATAAGTGTAACTGGCTGATTTAGTAATTACAAACCCAAAAGATAGCCGTCACTTAATGTGGCTTTTAATTTCCCATTTGGTATTTAAATATATAAATATCGCTGGACAAAGACACAAATTGATCTTAGTCCACATAAAATAATTTACGTGTTAGTGCTATGGGTGTTAGTCCATAATACTATTCCATATAAATAATTAAATAGAGTCAAGTGTAAATTCAATAAACACCCAAATACGGCAATACAGACAAGACGATATGGTCAAAATATAAAATTTAATCACAATGTAAATATGTTGACATTTATGTTTTTTGTGTGTATGAGTGTTTGTGTATACACATGTATGTGTGAGTTGTGTGTGTGTGTATTGTACATAAAATATGGATCAAAAAAATAAAATTATTATTATTATTAAGTATACATACATTAACATAATAATTCTATAAATACATTAAATAATTTATTATATTATTAATTTAATTGTATCCAGTTATTATTTTCTAATTCCAAGAACTTATTGATACTAATTTAGTGTCAATACAGTGGTGGTAATTCTGAAGTATGCTAACTAAATTATCCCTATGTTCTATCAGCACGAGTAAAAACAGACAAATCATATTTAGTGTTGACAAATTATTGTTTGCATGTGACATTATTAGACATTTAGTAATTACTTTGGAATATATAGATTAAAAGCTGTATACTTTTTTTTTATGATAATGGAAGGCAAACAAGCAGACGGATTTCCTGATGGTAAGAAATACACGTTGCCTAGAGATACCAAAGGTGGAAATGGTGCGTTGCCATCCTGAGGCTGGGTGGTAAGCCTCTTGCGTGAGTAAGTTTACCGGCTACTCTACCATCCAAACCAGAACACGACAATGGCGAGCACTGCCGCTATTGTGGCAGGAATATGTAAGGCGGTGGTTATCTATAAAGGTGGGTTAAAGGAAGATTATAATAGTAGCACCAAAATTAATGGAGGCAGTTTAATTTTTATAAAACTTCACGCATTTGACCATCTTTGGACTATAATAAAAGTAAGCAAGATCATATAATAAGTGTTTCATGTCATAAAAAACAAAATAAAATACAATCATTTTTTGTCATTCCTGTCAGAATCTCCTCCAAAGAATAAATTATTATATTATATTTTAGAAAGTTAGAAAGGTTTTTAATGGTTAAAGTAATCATACTTCTTTTTCGCATCATGCCATTACGATGCGTGCGCTCTAGACAATTACATAAACCTTTAGATTTATCTGTTCACCATAGATCTATTGTACTTATAGAGATTGAACTGGATTTGAAACTGGGTGGCTGAATATCTCTGTGTATTGTAATTTTATTTGAGCTTTCGTCTAATTCAGTAATGATAAGTCTATGCTCCGTACATATTACGTCTGGCAAAAGCATGAAGTTAAAGGTTATACTCGCAACAAATACCTATCCGGAATAAGTAGTATCGCTATCTCTTTCTAAACTGCCCGACCTCTCTTTCTGCCTGCTGTGAGGAGTGCCTCGTGAGAGTGAGATAGCCCGCCCTATGAGAACGCGATAGATGTTTTATATGGCGGACAGGATTCTAATAACGAAATTCCAGATAGTAGTACCTTTAGTTACTCAGCAGCAAAAGATTCAAAATGACAGACAAATAAAGCGACTTGATGAAGAATTTTTATCACCAACAAAATCGCAAATTAACGTAACAAAAAAAGTGAAAAGTCTGCATGAATCCATTAGTGCAATCAAGCTGCCTCATTCAATGTGAATTCGTCGATTTAAAACAAAGATTCTCGAACAGCTTCTTTTTATGAAATCGTTCGGAAGCACGTCGCTGTTAATTCAAAAACCTATATCGCTGGATACTTCCCAAGTTCCCGCCGTTCTGAATATCCTGATTCAATTTTCCGGTCGTTTCCTAACGAATGCAGGCACAGGAATCAAGCAACAAAGTGATCCAGACTTCACTCCAACACGCACTATTATCCGACTCACTGAATCGAAAATTTGAATTCTTATAAACGGTTTCTAAACTGAAAGGCGTGATGCAGGGTTGTCAGCTTGTTAAAAAGTTTACCCGTTTATTTGTAACAACTTACACGTTTTCTAGTGTACTAAAATTTACTTATTCTTACGTCATAAAACTCGCTTTGTATAAATAACTCAGTGCTTTATGAAGTGTAAGTTGGGTATGTTAAAAACAGCCCAAAAGTAGGATAAATGAAGTCGAAATGAATACGCTGTGCAAAATTTGTAGAGTAACGCTCGCGGATCGAACTCGTAGTAAACAGATCTGAGAAACAGTGGGATTAAAAGAAATTGGCGGTGTAAAAATAGAAAAGGGCATTCTTCGATGATTCGATCATGTGTACAAAGAATGAAAGATGTAAGATTGTTTTAACCTTCTTTCATTGTATGATATACAATGGGAACATTACGAATGTGAATGGCTGTAGGTTTACGGGAAGACCCATGTTTACATTTCATTTAAATCTCTCGTATTATCTCAGGGTGGTGTTAAGAGTCTCCGAAACTGGCGTGTTTGCATGAAGAGAGTAATGAATGTGGAGGAAGCTAGGTAAGTATATAGCAATCGTGACACTTGGCACTCGATAAGCTATCTGCTCGATACTATCTGCCTGGGTTGCGAGAGAATTGCCGTGAAGATACGTGTGTGTCATTGTATGTAGAAACGCAATAACTTGAACATTAAGACCATTAATGTAAATAGGTAAATCGTCTTATCTATTTCATCTCTTTCATCACTATTAGTTACTGTCGTGGTTTAGAGGGTAACTTAGCCTGTAACCTTACACATCCTAGACGTAAGATAGTATTACTCTATAATGTCTATGTTCGTATGTTATTGTCTTATCATATAATGATGTCTTGAAGTACTTTTAGTTGAATAATAAATTACGTCAAAAAACCTTAATTTGCATTTTGGCAATTTTAACATTGGAATATGACATTTTTGGAAACCTCCTTATAATATGATGAAAGTACTGTAAAAAATAACAGCAGTTTATTTATAATCGCTTCTGTGGTCGAGGGTAGTCTGAGTCTGATTTTGAGGCTCGAAATACGATTTTCGGGAAACTTTTTCTTATTAGTTTTATCGGCTTATCTAAAAAACATAACTTTCCCTGAGATTATGTGATGTCCGTATGGCGACCGACTTGCCACTTGTCACATCATGAGTCCCAATATTGTTGGTTAACGTGGTAGCATAAGTGTCTGTGCCAACCCCATCGGGGAAATGGGCGTATTTTTTATTTTTAAAACGTTTTATTCGTCCAAATTTTCCCTGAATTTAGGGACAAATTTAATGTTGGTAATTCAAAAGGGATGGAAAGTAGGCGCGTATTCGCGGCACGCGTTCCAATTTCGCGGGTGTCGATCTGAATGTTTCTGAACGTAGTGTTTAATCAAAATGGCGCCCGCCACCTACATTTAGCTATTCGTGAATTACATTTTAATTAAATTTATTACATTTTCCAGTAGCCGTTGGAGTTGATTGGGCTTTTAAAATTCAGGGATGTGACAAGTGAAAGTAGAAAGTTATAATCGAACTTTGTGTTGACTTATTTTGATTATTTTGGTGAATTTCTTCCCTTTGGAAAAAAATATTTAAGGCAACTTATTCTACGAGTTTATTCAGTTTATCGAAAAGGTGAAGCTTCGGATTGGATTTGTGCCCAATATGGGCTTAACCTAGCATTTTCGGCTAGTCGTGGATACATAAGTATGTATCTCTGCATCCCGCTTCGGGAATATAATAATAACCTACTGAATAAAAATATTGTCTTGAAAGTCAATAACAGTATTGATAACTTATTTTAGATTGGCCAATTTCTCTTTCTACGAAATTCGCCGGGACAGCTGGGAAAATATTATGAGAAAATGTCCGATATCGTCGGCTAATCGTAGGTGCATAGGTTCTTTCTACCTCTGCCTACTTTTTATTGGGACGATTTATATTTTTTCTTGTATCGTAATTTTTAAATGTAACGCCTTACGTAAACGAATAGCACGACTGTGTATTTAAGAATGTCGGTAATAAATATTTTAGCATCTTGGGATTGTTTTTTGTTCGTGCGAGCAAGAAAATGCAATTATTTTAACAAGACAAATACCGCCCCCAGGGCTACGAGCGTCGGAGTCAGCTCGATGAGAAAATTGCTCATTATCCTTACTATTGTCTTCTTTCGAGATCGAGTTTGAGCATGTGAACTCGAAATCGTTTTTTTTGTATTTTTTACCTTTTTTACGTTCCCTTACCCAAAGGGTAAAAACAGAACCTTCCGGGCACAAAACTGACTCGCCTTTGGCAGGTATTTTTAAATATTTTTCATTTAATCCATTGAAATTTAATTGTTGCAGCTAAAGTAGCCACTACAGTAAATTTTCATCATTCGTGGCTTATTTGGCTTATCTGTCTATGAATAAAGTTGTAAGATTATCAGATTCTTTCTTTTAAAACGTTTAGTGTAGTAGTAAAAAATCGGCCAAGTGCGAGTCGGAACTGCGCACAAAGAATACTGTATCATATCTGTCAACTACAGAAACGGCTAAAAATCGCAAATAAAATAAAATTTGTAGAAACATTAATACGCCTATGTGCGTATTAATGATTCTCTAACTCGATTAATTATAAAGAATAATATATTTAAATTAATGAAGTATTTTGTACTTGTAAATATTAAGCCTATATATTTTTTTATTTCTAAAAGTAATTCTTTATACGATGAGCACTATTTTATTAGATAGCACGATGTTTAAAATACAATAACGACATCTAGTAGTCTAGGGAAAACATGTTGTACACGACAACCAATAGATATTTTATATTGAATAGGAACTTAGTTTCTCGAAAAACTAAGACAGACAGACAGAGTCAGACAGACCGAGTTAAACAGGCAGACAAATAGCATCTTAGTAATATAAAATTGTTTGACTCTTTGGATACGATACCCTAAAAAGGAAAACTTTACTTCAATAAGCTTTTTCTCTCTTGCCGTAATAAAATGTGTACTTGTAATTTGAATTTGAGATAATGTATCGTGAGAGGTGTGTTAAAGTTAGACAAAAAAAAATGCATTTTATACTTTTCATCGTTAGCGCTTGGTGAAATTTCCACATATTAACTTTTTAAATGAAAAAAAAAGACATGTAGTTTTCCACATATAATTTATAATTAAAAATTACTGTAAAATAGTCGATCGGTTTTGCTTTGTACGTCATCGTCAGGGCTAAATTTTCTTAAGTTACCACTACTAATTACACATATTTGAACACCAAATTTAAAAATGTATACCCACCTACCTACTGCCTTAAATTGTCTTATGAATCTTATCAGAGAAGTTCTGTAAGATAAATATCATTCTAGCTGACAAAAATGCGATCTGCGACTATTCCTATTTTAATACCTAAGTAGTGTACGCAACGTTTCTGCTCAACAGAGTCGACTAGTGGCTGGAAATTTGCCGTATTCCGCCCAAAGGGTAAAAAAAACTGGCCGTGCGTCGCTAATATCATGAACGAACTGGCAGGTATATCTAATATACGACGATATTGTAACTATTTGTACTATATAATAACGGATAAGTGCGATTCTATCGAGTTCCAATAGTAACACACATATAAGAAGTCACGTACAAAGATGTTAGTGATGCGTTCACTAAAATTTTACACGCGGGAATCGTTATGAGGGTCATTTTATTATTAGCTGTCTGAGAAAAAGTAATTTTGCTCCCACAAAGAAAACCATCCAATAAATGTTTCTTGGCATCGAAGGTGAGAGTCGAATCTTAGAATAGAATATAACTTACTTTATTTCACATTTCAAGCGGTTAGCAGTACTTGTGTTGTGTCTAAAAAAACTAGTAGTTTTTAACTTTTAGTGCAGTAGTTTTAAACTACTAATTACGTAAAGAGTCTATTAGGATGGATAAGCTGATGATATATTATTATAAATCATATATTAACCCCTTACCTCAATAGACCCTTTACGCAATTAGTAGTTTGAAACTACTAAAACTGAAAGTTTTGTGCTAAAATTTAAAAACTACTAGTTTCTTCTTTTTAACGATGACTTAGGTAATTAGACAGTATGATTTTTATGTCTCAGCAATTTTTGACTGGATGAACCACTTTTATTCATTCATTCCCATCCAACAGAGGTTCCTAACAGTGACTCTCTGCCTATTTTTAAAGAGGCTAAAGAAAGAAATGGTCAAATGCAAGTCAGACTCTAACACGAATGCTTTTCATAATACATAAAAATCCTGTTTATCTGTAAAAATGGCAATAAAAAATGTGTTGTTATACATAATAGAAATACATAATAGTTATAGAAATAGAATATTTAGTTATACATTAACACTAAAAGTAAATAGTTAAAAATAAATTAAATAAACACAAAAATATGATTTTTATGTATGGGACCCCTCGTTTGCGTGTCCAACTCGCACTTGGCCGGTTTTTTTAATTTTTGATGTAAAAAACTATAAATTATTAACTTTTACTCATGAAAGAGTGTTCATAAATATTCCACTTCGTCCCATATCTTTACTCCAAGTAATTGACCCAAGAGCCAGGCGCCCTTATAATATATTATAATAGCAGAATAATTAACGCATGTGATATATTTCTTTCATAATAATATAGGAATTTAATATGAAAAGTGTATCGTTTGACAGTATCGGAAAGATCTCGAAAGTTTCCCTCGACCGGTTCGCTCTCGGCGCAAGGGCTCGAGGGCCACAACGACCACTGTATCTTGAGCCCCTGCCCTAACGCCTACATATTATGTTGTATCATTACCGTTTTATTTTATCTAGATTGGCCATAAATATCTACTCTTATAATAATACTTATTTTGACAATTTGTTTGGAAAGGTTTTATTACGTTTAAAAATTTATAATGCTGGCATGCGTTTTTTAAATTAAGAAAATTGTCTCTTTGCGTGCCTTTCAATTAAAAAAATGAGTCCTCATTATTTTACATTTTTTAAGCACGGCTTGAAGTCTTGCCTACTGTAGAAAAAAATAAACTAAAAAAGTGTAAATGTAAAAGAGTGTCCGGTTTAAAATATTTCGTTCTTAAATAATCTTAAGTAATAAAATAGTCGATTTTAAAAATTTGAAAATCAAGGGATCGTTGCATTTATTACGATTGTGAGAAATGTTAAGCTAACTCCTCTTTTCAAATTTTAACGTAGTAAGTAGTATTTAAAAGTAGCTACTGCTCTTTCAGCATCTGGAAACCTTTTGAGTTTTTTTTATAGATTTAAAGATTTTATTCTCAAAAAAGATTAAAGTTCACTTATTTAAGAAATATACATACTAAACATTTAAACTATTATCACCTGTCGCCCGTTGTCTAGTTTGCTTCAGAAAACTTTTGGAAAGTTTTGGAAATCAAAAAAAATGTGTCTGCGAAGAGAATGATAAACATCTGTTATTATAGAATACTCAGTCCAATCATTTATCTGAGATAACACTTAAAATATTTCACGTAAAGTTATTAATTAATATTCGATTATTTCATCATCCTCAGTGTTGTTTATAACGCTGAAACGTTGCCTCGATGAGAGACATTTCTCATGCATGATATTGTCTGCTTTTGATTTTAAAGGATAGCCTGTTTTCGCCAAAAAGCAGTGTTTTCATCTAATATCTACTTTATCTTAGCCATATCCCGTTTCATATCAGATGATATCGGGGTATAGAGAATGTCACAAGGGCGCCAGTTTTTACACAGAGCAACTACCATAACACCTGCAACCCAGAAAGGAAACTTGGTCCAATCCTAGATTCGATCAAATTCAAATATGCGAATCCGGGTTTCCGTATGATATTGTTTTTCGCTGTAGGAACAATTAGAAAATGTACTTTAGGTGAAAAAACTAATAAGGTGTAAACATTTTTTCGTTCATTCAATGCCTAAATATTATGTTAATTAGAATGTTATATGAGTGAAACTACGACAACTTAGGAGTTTGAACCAATATTTGAAAGGGTGAAAGCACTGAGGAGCCAGGGGTCAGCTGTGATTGGTCAAGGCGCTGACAAAAGACTGAGGAACAATAGCCGTTGCATATTGCACGGATATACTTAAGGCACATTGTTCATGTGTTTAAAGATGACTTGCGATTACGGGCTTTTTAGGGCAGGCGAAGACCCTAGATAGTTTAGTAGGGTGGTCTGCTTCACTACTTGCCTTCTTATATACATTTTTGTGGATATATAAAATGTTATTTTGTAATTACGCAGATTTCCGCTGATTTATGGGGGAATGGTGACACTTGGCACTCGATACTCTTTACCTACCCCGCAAAGGACTATATTACTGTAAAATTTCGTGAAAATCCTTTCAGTAGTTTTTGCGTAAAAGAGTAACATACACACACGCAAACATTCTCTTGTAAGTAAATAAAATGGGACCGGTTGTAGTTAAAAGTGTAATCTCTAGATTGTACTCATAGCTTCATGGATGTTTACTTCTCGTAGTATAGGATTAAGAAAAATAAGAACTAAGCTTTCTCCTAATGTATTAATCACTACTAATAAGTATAATATACTCATGAAATGTTTGTTTATCATCGATATTATCCTACTAATCATTACATATTATAAAACAAAGTCACTTTCTGTCCGTCCCTATGTATGCTTAAATATTTAAAACTAAGCAACGGATTTTGATGCGGTTTTTTTAATAGATGGAATAATTCAAGAAGAAGGTGTTTATGTATATAACATGTGTAGTATACCCGTGCGAAGCCGGAGCGGGTCGCTAGTATATTATAATTACGTGTAAATTATTTGAATTTTTTTTAATCTTCTCGCCTATTATCCACGAAGAAGTAGGCAGAGGTGTGCTAGTATATGACGACTCGTAAGTCCAGTAGATATACTAGAAAACCCACGATTAGCTAAGGTACTAGGGCCCTGATGTAATAGGTGGCACAAGCCTATCGCCACTTCGGGCACATTCCATTCCCGAGCAATGTAATGCTTACTCAGAATAATCTGAAGAACATTAAAGAAAATTTGTCCGCCCAGAGAATTGAATCCGGGGCCATACGCGGCTAAAGGCGATTTATTTGAGGTTCTCATCAGACCTCTAATCAGACATCTAATCGCCTCTGTGGTGTAACGGTACAGGTGTCGCCTGTTAAGACCGTTAGCCACGTGGGGTCCCGGGTTCAATTC
>DVZL01004620.1:0-12742 GCA_018236625.1 Lasaia peninsularis | reverse complement strand
GGGATTGGCGTGTGCCCGAAGTGGCGATAGGCTTGCCACCTATCACATCAGGGCCCTAGTACCTTGGCTAATCGTGGATGCGTCTTGTATATCTACTGGACTTACGAGTCGTGGATACACTAGCACACCTCTACCTACCTCTTCGGGGATAATAGGCGTGAAGGTACTTTTACAATTTTTAAAACTCTCCATACACGTCTTGGTATAAGTCAAATGTTTGAGTACCGGGCTCTTAATAGGTACAATGAAACTTTCTCTGTTTCAGAGATCCTGTTCCCAGATCTTTCAAATGAAGATAGCACCTAGTATTATGTATTAGACTTGCAGCCTATAGACTAAGCTATTTTTTGTAAAAAAAGGTATCAAAACATCGGCACCAGTGTATCAAGATACCATTTTTGAGAAGGTAATTAAGCACCTTCACAACACCTTGTTCAATAACCAAGTATGGTCCTTACCAGTGAAATTCGGCGCCGGGTCATAAGCTCGGTCTACGCAGTCTTGGTTGGAAGCGAACGTATTGGACTTCATCAGAGCTAAAGACTGGCCGTCGTCTAGTCCCGATCTTAATCCGCTGGATTATGATTTATGGTCAGTTTTAGAGAGTACAGCTTACTCTAAACGCAATGATAATTCGGAGTCCCTAAAACAATAAATACGATTGGCAGTGAAGAATTTCACCAAGGAAACAATACCTGCTTCTATTGATAATTTGCCTCAACGTCTAATGGATGCAGTGTGTAATGCAGCTAATGGAGACCATTTTGAATAAGCTTTTTATTTTTAATTGTTTTATATTTATGTATTAAACTAACACACTGTAAAACTAACAATTAATATCATTAATGTTATTATTCGTACTTAGGTATTATTATTTATCAAAATTAATAAATCATTATTTAAGGCTACTTAAATAGCTTCATATCACCTTTTGAATGATTCAATTCGAGTTTAAATAAAAGAAAAAACTCCGCTCGTTGAACGAGTACGGGAGGGAGTTAACATTATTTTGTCAGCCATCGGAACCATTACTGTACAACAAACTCACTGTAAGACATTATGTATTTTCTTTTATTATATTATTATGCCCGTATGAAGCCGGGATGGGCTGCTAGTGTACTATATTTTCAGTATTTGTTATTATAGCGGTAGAAGAAAAATGTAATCTGTGAAAATTTCAACTGCCTATCTATCACAGTTCATGAGATACAGTCTGGTGACAGACAGACTGTCAGACAGACAGACAGACAGCGCAATCTTAGTAATAGGGTTTAGTTTTTACCCTTTAGGTACGGGACCCTAAAAATGACGTAGCGAAATTTAAAAAAACGTATATCATATGTTTCAGCTCAGCATTAAACGACTTTTCTGACCCACTAGCAATATTTCCAATCATATGGCCCGCTTTTTGCTGTCGCAGCGTTTCCAGTATTTCGTTCCCTTAAATTGTATTTTGAGAAAAAAAAATATTAGTTTAGCTTTTATAAACTTGATGTTTCATACATCGAAAATGGAGTTTCACCGAAGGTCGAAGATAAAAATATTGAAAGATAAAAAAATATCCCTGTATCGTCTCTGTGGTCGAGCATAGTTTATGTCTGACGCAAGGTCCCGGGTTCGATTCCCGTGAAGTTCTTATAAGTTTTTTGAGTTTATCTCAGAAACATTACGTTGCCTATACATGGGGAAGGACCTGCCACCTGTCACACATTTGACCTAATATCGTCGGCTAATCGTTTATTAATATGCACCACTGCCTACCCCTTCCAGGATATAGGCGTGGTTGTATTTGTCTAGACCTATACCTTTTAAGTTACTAACCCAACGTCAAGCGTCAAAGAAATTGAAACGAAGGTAAATAAATTATGTCTTTCTTTTTCATTACTTTGATCCGTCCTCCCACACTTAGTAGCAAGTAACTGATACGAAAACACGAGATTACTATATCTGTGCGCATGATCTGCATTCTTATCTCTATATCAGTGAGTGCCTCACGCGAGATCCACGTCTTTACCGAGCCGCGTCGATAGTATTGCACTTTTTTGCATTTGAAACAAATAATTCTAAAAAACCGGCCAAGTGCGACTCATCCAGGAACGAGGGGTTCTGTATTATCTATAAAAATAGCAAAAACATCACGTTTGTTGTATCGGAACACTGCTTATATGAACTTTTTGTTATAGCGGCAACATCTCTGAAAACATGGTTCACGAGATACAGATTGGTAACAGTTTTGAAACCCTAAACATGAACATAATATTTAAAAATTCAAACAAGTGCGAGTCGGACTTGCGCACGAAGGGTTCCGTAGCCACTATGTATAATACAAAGATACCCGAATGTAGAGTTCCTCGTCGATCGTATTGCACTTTTCTGTCATTTTTAAAAAATATATATTCTAAAAAATAAAAATATTTCTTAAGAAAAAGACCGACCAAATACTAGTAAGTTCCGTACTGAATTTGTTATTTATAAAATAACATCATAGAAAATCATATTTTTCAACATACTACTTATTAATTGTTTATTTTAATCTAATTTAATTTAAAAGCAGTAATCAATTGTTTGAATATTTTGTAAGTGAATAATAGACGTAAAGCGAGGCATGGATTCAATTCCCAATAAGGGCATACATACATGTATTTCTAATATGAATAAATATATTTATTTTTGGCCGTATATGTATCTGATTAGATATAACTTTAAAGTACCATTTTAAATATGTTTGTAATTTATTAATCGCCTCCGTGGTGTAACGGTATGTCTGTCGCCTGTTAAGACCGTTACCCGCGTAGGGTCCTGGGTTCAATTCCCAGATCAAGCAATTTTCCCAGGTCGGGCAAATTTTCTTAAATGTTTTTCGGATTATTCTGTGTAAGCATTACATTTCCTGTGATTGGAATTTACCCGAAGTGGCGATAGGCTTTCTACCTATCACGTCATGGCTATTCGTGCGTGTGCTATATCTACTGGACTTACGAGTTATGGATATACCAGCACACATTTGCCTACCCCTTCGGGTATACTTGGCGTGAAGGTGCCATTTCTATGTGTACCTATTATAATCGATATTACTACACATACACAATAGTGAGCCCAGGTTCGAATTCCATCATGTACCAATGAGTTTTTGTAATTTAACTACATTCTCTGAGTGCTCTTACAGTGAAGGTAAACCTGGGATTATTGTGCCTGATATAGCGATGGACTTATAAACTTGGAGAAAAGGCTCATTGACATAAAATTTGCCTTTGTGAATTTAAAGTTTTTGTAAATTTATTTTTTTTAAATATTTTAGTGTTATAATGGACTTATAAAAAAATTAAAAAAAAATATTCTTGTTTCCATTCTGGGATCCGGATTAATTTATATCTGCATTTAGAAATAAGCGTTTGTTTGAATTAATAACCAATTAGTTCTTCATAAAATTAATATAAATCTCACTATAATTATCATTAAATTTAAATAAAAAATAATGGTTTTTATTATGAAAAAAAAAATCGTTGTATGATATTTTTGCACTATTGTAGGTATTTAAAAAATAATCAAGTCGTGCGAATAAAGTCGTGCTTGTAATCAAGGCAGAATCTTATACATATTATACATTAGTGTAATTAATTAAAACATTAATTAAGTTCAGTACGGTTTAAACAAATTTCATGATTTTTAGGGTACCCAAATGGTAAACACGGAATCCTATTACTAAGAGTATGCAGTCCGGCTGTCTGTCTGTCTCTAGGCTATAATATATCATAGCTTGTGATAGCTAGACAGTTGAAAGTCTCACAGATGATGTATTTCTATTGCAGCTTTAATAAGTCTAAAGAAATAAATAATAGTTTAAGAAAAACTGAAAAAAACACGCTTTTATTTCTTGCACAACTAAAAACTAGAAAATAATTCTAAGTTATGAAGAGTTCGTGTTACAGGGGGAGAAAACCAAACAATCAGTCATATTAAATCACCTCCAAATAAAATTATAATATAATTTAAATTTTTAACAAAATAATTTAATCCAGAGTAAACAGCGTGGGGTGTGTATCTCTACTGTGGTTTATAACTACGAGTAACTTCTAATATATTGTTTCCTATAGAATGTTTATAATATTTTAAATAACAAGCACCCCACGCTTTTTACTAAAGTGCTAAAAAAGATGGGCAATGTCGTATTTTATATATTAAGGCCGAGTCAATTGAAACGCGAAGTTAAAAAATGCACAGTACCATCTATTTTCAGATTTGGTACAAAATTTAAATTAATTTGGTACGAAATTGAAGTAAAATTGGAGTATCTACAAAATCATATTGATGTTTATAACCCGGTATTTACACTAAAATATTATTTATTTGAATTCTCCCCTGTCTGTCTGTCAGTCTGTCTGTTTGTACCCACTAATCTCTGTAACGGCTGGACCGATTTTGACGAAACTTTCACTTACTGGCAGTTAATGTAAGATTTTGGGTTTTCCCCTTCTCCCACGGAACCTCCATAAGTGTTAAAAAGTAGCCTATAACCTATTTTGAAACATACCTACCTGCTACCGGGTTTTCATATTTCGTCACGATCGGTTCAGTAGTTTTAGCGTGAATCACAGCCGGGATACAGATGGACAAAAATCCAAAAAAAAAAATGTGTTTTTACATAATATTTTCACATCTTCATTGTACAAAATTCACTCCTCTACATTTTTATTATAATATGTATAGATAAGTATGTACCCTGTATATTATACGCGTTTAGTAAAAAGCGATTTTTTCAAAATGACAAAAAGACAGTGTTCTTTTATTTATATGTATAGATGAATTGTTCAGTATAGTAAAACTTTCTTTATTTTCAAAGCAATGTAATGAAATGTTAAAAGCATCTGATTCACATCTGATATTCGTCAGTAGCCCAAATTAAAAATAATTTCAAAGAGCCGGCGCGTCGATCGGACTTCGATTACCGTACAAGGAGTGACGGCTAGATCTGGTGGGTCGTCATACGCTCCATTCTTTTAAATGGTTATAATTGATGAAACGTGCCTCAAAACTACCAACTAGCAGTGAAGTTAATTGTGCTGGTCATAAAGTTTTAATTATACACTTTTTTATTATTCTTAATTATACCACAGTTATACAAATGGTTTTTCTTATTTCTTAACTCCTGGCTGAAAGTAAATAAATTCTCTCTACTTTCTCTCTTTCTCTCTCACACACACACATACACATACTTTTTTGTGTCTGTCTAAAGCATCGTATCTCCTTGAGCCAATCGTAATGCACTTTTTCCGATTAAAAGCTAACATGATAGATTTGGTTGATATGGGAATTGTGCATTGAAGATCATTAGCTCGTTTGCTAGCTGCGGAAGATACACTTTTATCATATGTATTTCTTATTATTAATTTTAATTTATTGGATCTTACAGCAACAAGCAAGAAATTCTACCGTAAACGGCTTACGGCGGCAGGAATAGGTGAGGCGATGGATCCCTACCTATCACCAATGTCACCAGTGGTCATGACTTTTTTTCCTTCTAATCTCCTCTGACATATCTATAATGTCTGAGTCGTTTTAATTCGTTTTTAAAAAGTAATTCAATTCGTTTTTATTTAATTAATACATATGTATTTATTATGCTGGAGTTAACTCAATAATATATTAACCGCATATTTTATATATTTAGATATACATCTTTTTTTTAAATGTCTTTTAATTTATTTCTATTAATGATGATATAGTTACATGATTTATATAATACTCATCAATATGTGTCTTTATTTCTTTTTATTGATTTTGCTGCGATTTTTATACAGTAGTTTATTATTTTTGTTTAAAAGCTTTTATTTGTAATTATTTCATTTATGATAGTTTCTGTTATTTTAGTGCCTAGTTCTGGTTTTAGTTCATATTTTTCTTTGCAGTTAATTGGACATGCAAGTACAATGTTGGAAGTGACCCATTTAACCTATGTTCACCCCTTACGAGCTCTGGTAGGAAGGTAGATGGTCTATTCTACAAAGGAGACCTGGACCAATTCTCTTTAAGTACGGAGCTCTGAAAAAACAACTACGTCCCTAGTGGTACTCCCAAGTCTGAGGCGATGAAGTGATAAACATGTTTATTGATGATCTTCGGTTACATTAATTGCCAAGGGCGGCGCTTGTGCTCATACGACGTGCAGTCAGATCGAGCGCGAATGACAAAGATTTGAGATCCGATATGCAACGAGTCGGCAGACTTTGATCTTACTGACGAGTTCGACGACCAATCGAATAATTGAAAATTTGCAAATGCCCCTGTTTTAAAATAGCCTAAGATCCCGTTATACAACGACCTTAACCGAGCTGGTTAACGACTGAAATATATTTTTATCAAATAAAATATTGCGAATGGGTTGTCTAAAAAAATTCAGTCCAGAATATTATTGACATTTTTTTTTAAATTTTACACTGACTTGGTTAATGAACAAATTCCATTCCAATAGAAAATATTATACCTATAGAATATACAAACGTTATTATATTATAGACTATTTATTTCCCGTCACAACTCTGGGGTGGGCAGGTTTTTGCAGACAACCCTATATTACCGTGCTCTTAAAAAAATCATCTTTTTTATTATTTTAGTTTCATGCATTAGTTTCGTTTATACCTACCTGTCTCCCCTAGGGTTGTGACAGTATGTTGTAAACCAAGCCTGTGTAATTAAATAATTGTTAATTAATTTCTAATTCTGGACTGAAATTATTTAGACAACCCATTTGCAATATATTTATTGACATATTTTGTTTGATAAAAAATATCTTTTCCTTATCTTTTGAATCGCCGTGTCGTATAAGTTTTGTCTCACTACCTACTTCTTAGTATTTTTTTAAGTAAATTATTTACTTAGTATTTTTTTTAAGTAAACTGTTTTAAGTAAACAATGTATTTTAAAAATTGTAAAACGACCCACCTATTATTTGTTATTTTTTGCTATAAACCCGCTCATGTACGCGTAAACTAATGTGTAGATGTAATGTTTCTCATGTAAGTAAATTGTAAAATTCTTAGTGGGAAATAAATTTCTAAAAATGTTTCATCTATTAAACAGCTCGGTGAAGGTTGTTGTATAGCGGGGTCCTATATTAATATACCGCTTATCTTTATCCAGTTTTAAGAGATATTCCACTGTTGGAGATAGTTACCGTAGACGTAATCAATAGAAAATTAATGAATTTAATATGTACATACATAGAAATGTTTATCTCAGTGTTGACAGAGCTATGTCAGATTCTATTATTACATTAGTTAAAAGGGTAAATTAGAAGTGGCCTAGTTTGAACCCCGCAATGTATCAGTGAGTTTTTCTAACTCAAGTACATTTTCTGAGTGCTCTTACAGTGAAGGACATCATTGAGAGGAAACCCTGGATTTGTGCCCGATATGAAGACAGATTTACCACCTGTCATCATGAAACCTAATCGTGGGTGCTTATGTACCTCAGGAACATGGGCGTCGGGAAGTAACGACCCCACCGCCTACTGTGTGGTATTTACCACCAGCGGAGTCAGTCAACCGATGAACGGCGGTCAAAGAGTTCCAAGATGTGAAGACAAATGCTGACACAGGACGGGCAGCAGCGTCTTTGTGTTAATCCCTAAACCGCCAACCGAATTATGGCACACCCTCGATTCATGTACATGTGCAAGCAGTGCACGTCTTCTAGCTGATGATGATGATGATGATATTAACGTTCACGTTAGTTGGATTCCCATCTACAATTTACTATCTACTTATATCTCGAATATATATTTAATTAAGTACAACATTTTATACAAGATTTTCAATGTATATGATAAGATCATGGTACGGCTAATAAAATTAATCTTAAAAATAAAACTTTTAGATAATTCGATTTCACATGTTAAAACTCTATTTTAATTTACATTTTAAGTTACTAAAAGCTCAGCAAATTTTCGTTGAAGAGCTTTCGGTATAAATGTGGAAAAGTTTATGTACTTGCTTGTTTGCCTCCTCTTGTATAAAAATCGACTTCTCTTGTAATTTGTAATTTATTATTGTATTAATTATACAAGAAAATTAAACTTGTAACATTTGAGGAATTTGATGAAATTAATGTAATATCTGGATATTACACTTCTAACAATGCAATCCCGAATATATAGTATTGCAAACTCTTTCTAAACTGGGAAATGTCAAAACAAACCGGACTTGTGAAAGTGAGATAGCTCTATAAGATGTTTAATATTACGGACAGATCGTTGTTAGCTTAATAGTTTTAAATTAAATATAACTGAAGACAAGAAATTACGTCACGGACTGGACAGAAACTGTTCGCTGAAATAGCTAGCTTACGATATATGTGTCTAATTTATTTGATACGAGGAAGATCATCAAAATGAAACTATCAATATAATAAAATAGTAGTTCATTCACATTCCCTATAATAATAAAAATATTTGATGATTTTTTCAACGTTCACGAATGTCGTTTTGCAATATATGGCACAAGAATTCGGTAGTCGCTCTAGGATGTTCTTTCGATGAATACCCATCTCGAATGCTTTCCCAAAAAGGTATTGATATCAGGACCAGTATTTAACCCTCTGTGGAATTGCCATTTTGATCAAGGTCATCCTGTTTTATTGAAATCGAAAAAACTTGGTATAGATCCCTTAATGAAGTGGGTTTGTGTACAATTCATAACTCGAAAAAATAAATATGTCGACGGGCGCCTTATTGGTAGTAGTAATTAACTCTGCGTCGCGGGCGCAGCACGAGGCGCGCGCGCTCGGCCGGTTGGCAGGTCACTCACACTTCTACTGGACGTACGGCCTTCGCGAAGGACGGCTCTTGTTGCTAATATATTTTCACAATTATTTATAGATTCTTATTTTGCCATTTTGATAAACGCTTTGACATATTGATAAACGTTCTATGGAATATATATGAAGATTATTAATCTAATTGGATTTTGTTAAGCAGTATTTTAACATACGAATAATTTTTGACGCAGTTCTATAACAGAAAAGATAATATTTTATTTAACCTTACCTAGTCGTTCTTGTGACGCGTCTATGTAATTCTAAAATTTACCACCGGATTGGATGCGGTCACTCACTGAGAATATCCGGCAAAATAAACTCAGCGAGCTTGTCTTTTTTCTATATACAAATAAATAAAATTGGAATGTCTGTATGTAATGTTAAAATAATCAGTTTACTAAAGTGCGTATTATTATGTTTATTTACAAGGTACATATACCAAATAAACATTTTTTAGAATTTTTGTCTGTCTGTCTGTTTCTAACCGCTACTCTCCGAAACAGCTGGACCGATTTTGATGCTTAGGCCTAATAATTAAAGAAACGCGACGCGGGCACGGCTAGTACAACAATAAAAGATATTGAAAGAGCAGCAATTAATCTGAAGTTTTTTTATTATCTATAAACTCTACCATATTATACTTAGTAACCATGTTAATAAAAAATTACATTTTTTATAATATTTATTTGAAGGAAGATCTTTTATATGGTCGGGATGCTTATGAGGTGTTGGGTTCAGTTCCCGTATATAGAACATGTTTCTTAATTAGTTTATCTGAAAAACATAGTGTTGTGCCTGATAATGTTATCTATTTTTCATACCCTTAATTACCGGCGGTACGAAGTTTTTCGGGCGGCTAGTATCAATATAAATATTATATAATCGCCTTTGTGGTGTAAAGGTACGGCTGTACGGCTGTCACCTGTTAAAACCGCTAGCCGCGTAAGGTCTCGGGTTCAATTCTCATGTCGGCAACTTTTCTTAAATATTTTTCAGATTATTCTGATTAAGCATTACATTGCCCGTGATCGGAATGGTCCCGTAGTGGCTATAGGCTTGCCACATATCACATTATGTACCATGGTTAATCGTGGGTGTTCTAGTATATCTACTGACTTACGCGTCGTACTAGCACACCTCTGCCTACCCCTTCGGGGATAATAGGGGTACAGGTACTTTTTTAATATAATTTGGCTATAGTTAAATAATACATGTTTGATAAATCTCGCTCTCTCTAATTTTAAATCAATTATCATAACATACAGAGAAAAATATTGAAACAGGTGTAACAGTTTTATATGCAATAAAATGTCGCTTTAAGGTTACTACCCGCCATCGTCGTGTTCAGTCCTGAAAAGTAAGGCAACAGGTAGGCAACACGTAACCCAATATTATAAAATAGGGACGCAACCATAACATCTATGTCATCTGTAAAAGATGTTTCTGCATTAGAAAATCTGCATCTTTTTTTATTAACAATATCTATGACATAAAAAATATAAAGCCAAGGGCCAATGTTATCGGCTAAAAGTGAGCACATAAAAGGATCTTACTCTGCCTATCCTTTTAAGGCTACAGGCGTGAAGATTTTTTTAAAAGCAGTAGAGATTCCATTAAGTTATTTGTACATCATGCTTCACTTTCAATCCTAATGATGCAGTGAATTAACATTTTACAGTGCGGGTAAAAAACAATTTGCATGTATATGGCATCTTGACTAATACTTGTCTAAACATCACCTGCAGTCGACTGGTTTATTTTTGCATATAATATGTCCAACCACACCGACCACTAATAGTCCCTTCGAACTGTTAATGATCTATGATAGAGGTTCTAACAGAAAATCCATAGAATAGACATAACATTTATATTTTTTCTTTTAATGGACAAACAAGGCTTCAAACATTTTTTTTTGAATGAATTTTGCAGGTACAACAGATAATTCAATTTCTGGAACTACTAGCAGCTGTATTTGAAATATGCTTAAACTCTAAAATATTTAGGAATGATTTTGTTTGTAATCATTACAATTATTATTATTCTATTGGTAAATGTCGATTAAAAATATGTTTATTCGTTAACAAAAAGATAATGTTGTTAAAATTAAGTTAGCGCTTCCTTTTAAACGTATAAATATTTGTTTTAGGCTGTGCTGCTCTTAGATATCACAATATAAAAAAATTGTTAAGGTGTTTACACACTTGGTATTACATATTTAAAATTTTAATAAAACTTGTAAATAAATGAAAAAAATCTCTGGATAAACAAATTGATCACAAATTGAAACTAAACAAATTATACATATAGAATAGAATAGAAATATTTATTATAATGAACCAAAACACGAAAATTATACAAAATAGTTCAAACAATAAAAAGAATATAAAAAATGCTTAAAAGTACATCTATAATAATTAATATTAAATAATAATAATGATGCTAATACATGGGAATACTTAAATATATTTAATTAACACCCAGACATACCGGATCTGTTACAAATTTTCAAATTGTCCTCGTCTGAAATTGATCCTGAGTTACGCGGTTGGTCAGTGGTAAAGTTAATTTTGTAAGGTAACTCATCGACTAAAAAGACAGTCTAATACTAACAGTGTACTATATTTTCTAATTTTAACTACCTTTTTCAATAACAAAATAACTTAATTTTTAATAATCTTTTATTTTTTCCACAATAGTCCAAATAGTTTCACTTTTTACAGCACTATTCGGACATTTAAACGTTTGATAATTGGTTAATTAAATTATACAACATAGACCACTCAATTCATTTTCCTGTTCCACGACAAAACTAGATCCTAAAATTATCCAGCCTCCTCTATTTTTTATAGCTGGAATACGGGCAACGGGTTTCTGGGTGAAGATCTAAGTGGCGTGTATAATTCTAATGCATGTAGGCATCATGTAGGTAAAATGAACCCGCATTCTTTGTTCACTACTGAGCTATAAATAATAGTTTTAAAATTATGTTGTCGTGTGGCTTCAGCTTATGTTTTACGTGATATTTTAACATCTTTATAATGTTATAGGCGCTGAATTTATATATGCTTTCAGAAGACGGTAATTTCGTAAATATAGTATTATTAAATTAATAAATGAATGATGAATGAATGAATGAAAGTTGGATGATTGAATGAATGAGTGAAAGAGTGAATGAATGTGTGAATGAAATAAATAATGAATCAATGGATGAATAAAATAAATGTTTGAATGAAAACTTTATTGCAATACACACACATTTTGAAGAACATCTAATTATTCTTTTAATTTTAACCGTTCAGTATATTGGTGTTGGTGCTCATGGATGAATTGACATAATTTTAATGTTTTGGTAACTTATATCTATCGGAATATCTATTGATGTAATTGTTATAACATACATATATTTGTGTCAGGTCGCTTGGATCCCCCAAGGAGATGACTCTCTACAGATGCATTACTCTTTTTACACACTCTTGATACCACCCTCGGATACTACACGACCAACTTGATCGTAGAGCTAGTCTAGCTTGATATAGGTAGGTATCTCCGGGTACATACAGCCATCTAAATTCGCATTTTATGTCTTTCTTGTCAATCTTTCATCTTTAATTCTGAGCAAACCATCGGAGCATGCCCTTTTTTGCGTTGATGATGATGAACATAAATAACTGTTGGGCATTAAGTACAACTTTGCATTGTGTTTCTTGTTAAATGGGATGAGAGTGGTCCAGCACACGGCAATCCGAGGGCCTGATGAGAAAACCATGACCCATAGAAATGTTGCTCGTCTCTGGGCAAGGGTTCCATAGTTATCATAAATATTACTGGACAAATTACACAAATTAATCTTACCTCAAAGTAAGCAAATTATATGCTTGTGTTATGGGTGTTAGACAACGATACTAATACATAGAAATACTTAAATAAATAC
>DVZL01004619.1:0-12742 GCA_018236625.1 Lasaia peninsularis | reverse complement strand
GCTTAATATAATCACAAAATTTCATGAGACTCGGTCAAGCCGTTTTGAAGGAGTACGGGAACGAACATTTTTATATATCAGATAAATAATTATAATAGTATCGGTGGCCTAGTGGTACGCGCTTCAAACTTTCCATTTTTGCAGTCCAGGTTCAAACCCTACTATGTGCCATGACTTTTTAACTTAAGTACATTTTCTGAGTGCTCTCACAGTGAAGAAAAACATCATGAGGAACCCCGTGATTTGTACCCGATGTGGCGACGGAATTGCCAACTGTCACATAATGGAACTAATAAAAAAGAAAAAAAAAGTAAAAGTATCTTTACGCCTATTATCCCGACGAGATAGGCTATATATGTTGCTAGTATATCCACAACTCGAAAGTTCAGTAGATATACTAGAAACACCCACGATTAGCAAAGGTACTAGGGCCCATGATGTAATAGGTGGCAAGCTTATCGCCCCTTCGGACACATTCCAATCGCGGACAATGTAATGCTTACTCAGAAAAATCTGAAAAACATTTTAGAAAAGTTGCTCGACCTGGGAATTGAACTCGGGACCCAACGTCTAACTAACTAACTAACGGTCTTAATAGGCGACAGCCGTACCGTTACACCACAGAGGCGAATACCTAATACCGTCAGTTATACGTGGGGTATACACCTATACCTCTGCCTACTCTATCGGGGATATGGGCTTAAAGATATTTATTTTTATTTATATGGATATAAAATCCGGAAGTATGTGAAACAGACATCAAAATCCGGAAGTACGTGAAACAGCCATCAAATAGGCTAGGGTCACATATGTAATATCTTTTATTCAGTCTAGGGCTCCCCTGTCGACTCCACACCTTAATGAAGGGTGACGGGGTAATATCAACCTTTGTTTAATATATGAAGCCCATCATACAAACCGGTGTGTTTTAATTAAACTTCAGCCTGTAATAGGAAAATCATTAATATGATGCGATACTTTTGATGTGATGCTTTCAAATTGAGGGGGTCCTATTTCATAAATGTTTAATTACTGACTTGTTATGGTGTTAACGAAAATATCACTAAAAACTTAAACTGTTCGAGGGATGGGTTATCGATTTTATTTTTTTCAAGATATGTCTAGATATGTATAGATAGATAGATAGAGTTTAGATAGTTTTATTAGTTATTACTAGGGTGCCATAAGTTTTACGGCGAAATGTTTCATATCACCAAGTTGAAAGATGAATTAATTATTATATATCTTCAGGCCAAGTCACTTGTGGTTAGGCAGAGAGTGTCAAGTATCAAATGTCACCATTTCTACATACTTGCATAGCTTTCTCCAGATTCATTTTCTCTTAATACAAACACCTTTTTCGGAGTCTCTTTAATACAACCCTCGTATAAATCACGGGCAATCTGGTCGTGGAATGTCAACCTGGGTCTCCCTAGGTACCTACAACCAATCCAATAAGATATTGAATGGTAAAATCTAAATTTTTCATTCCGTAGAAAAGGCTTTAAGTGCTACTTACGAATGGAAAGATATTTCCAAACGCTCTCTTAAAAGAAATTTTGAAACCAAGATAATAACCAAGATATATCTTTACGCCAAATCCTTTGTGAAGTAGGCAGAGAGTATCGAGTGTTATTTCTTACACATCTAAATATCTTCCTCGAAATTTATAACTATCTTTATACAAGCACTCCAGTTTATTCACACCACGTGGAAATATCTAACTAGGTATCCCCAGGTACCAGCCATCCATATTACATGGTAAAATCTAAAGTTATCATTTTTCCGTTACACATTTGTAGAAAGAGTATATTTAGAATATATTGTATTTGTTACTTCCAAATAGGATACTTCGAACGCTTCCTTAAAAATCATTTTGAAATCGAAACTATATAGCTATTGTAGGGGAGCCCAAGAGAGGATCTGAGAAGTTACCCGGGCAGGTCAAATTATGATATGGTTGATACCTTGTACCATCACTTAACACGTGCATTACATACAAAATCTGAAGCGTACGTGTAGGGTAATCTGCCTAATTTTTATTGGCTAAAAATATACTCGAAGATGTCGGATTAAGATACGGTGGATTCATAACATGCCAATAAATATATATTTAAATAATTTGAACGATAAAAAAAGGAATGGGAGTTTTAGAAATTTTCATAGAACAAGTCATCTATGTTCAACAGTCATTAGAGCAAGCTGGCTGATAGAAATTTTTTTCGTCATCCCATTATGCATATATACCTATGTACTATCAATATCTGACGCGCTCCTGTATGATCAAATGTCTGTATTTTTTTTAGATTTTAGACACTCTACGCACCGCTATAAATAGAGATGTCACATTTTTTCCTCCACTATCTAATGGACAAAACCCAATCAGTGACGCTCGAGTGATTACACATTTAACCTACTGGGCTCCCCTACCACTAGTCGAACCGCAGAGGCATAAAACTCGAATGCCGCCTATTTCTGAATCACATCAAAGTTGTTATCTTTCCTCCGAGCTGCGGAACAATAAATGCACTCTGCATGCACCTGCTTACTAAATTTTCTTAGAATTTCACTAAAAAGAATTCGTCAGTAAGGTCTTCTAAGAACGCAATATTGACTTTTAAAAGTAAAGTTTTTCTACGCGATTTTAAAACAACCGGACGGATTTGCTTAAAGATAATCATGTAACGGGCAATGAATTGTAGCCATAACTAAATAAAAATACCGTACATACATACATACATAGCTTCACGCCAAGTCGCCTGCGGAGTAGGCAGAGGGTATCGAGTGCCAAACGTCACGATTCCTACACACCTGCCTAACTTCCTCCACATTCTTTAATCTACATCCATCCATTCGCATTGTATATCTGTTTTCTCAATCTTTCGTCTTTCATTCTTTTTACATGACCGAACCATCTGAGCGTGCCCTTTCTCATTTTTACACCGACACTTTCTTTCAATCCCACTCTTTCTCTAATCACACTATTACGAATGAATAATACCGTCACGCCCATATCAACGAAATATTCTAAAAATCAATTGATTTCTTTGAATTGAAGTAACTATATATCAAGTGACTTCAATTGAAGTGTTTTGAAGTCACTTGTTATATTCTAAAAATATATCAAGTGATTCCTCCTTGCATGTGCCGCTATCTAAATTATTGGAATTATTAGTGACGACACCTGTTGATCGGGTCGGGTTGTTCGTTGTATGGAAGCCCTTTTAAATATTTTATGTATTCTGTATTTTAGTATTTGCTACTATAAAGGCAATAGAAATACATCATCTGTGAATATTTCAAATGTGTAGCTATCACGATTCTCGAGATACAGTCTGATTAAAGTCCTGTCCTAGTAACAGGGTTTTTTTGCCTTACACACGGATCCCCAAAAAAGGATAATTAACATAAAGAAATAATTATGAACAGGATAAATCCCACTAAAATATATTTCTCAAAAGAAAGCCCCTGAGTTATATAAAACTATAGCAATGTATGATAAATAATAACAGGACCCTCAGAAATATTCGCTGGCCACAGTAATGGGGTCATTTTTCATAACGATTACTGGTCATGTAGCTATACGTAGGTAGGCCGAAGTCTGATCCTTTTATTAGCTGAAGCTGTGCAAATATTATTCCTCACATTTATCTCCTGTCAAACAAATGGCCAGGCTGCTTAGATGAAACCATTTTTATGATTAACTGTAAACATTCCAGGGCAACTTCCGCAAAATTAAGGTATACTAGCTGAGCCCGCAACTTCGTCCGCGTTTCAATTTAACTAAATAAAAATAGCCTAAGTTACTTACTAGTTACTTCTTATTAGATCAGTTGTCTGCCATTGGTCCTGTCAAAATCGGTCCAACCATTACAGAGATAAGCGGGAACAAATAGAAAGACAGGCAGACAAAAATCTAAACATTATTATTTTGGCGAAAGGCACCTTTTAACCCGTTATTTTAATATTACACACATATTTCCCCGTGTTGGTCCGGGTTCCGTTGTAGAATAGGCCAACTGCCCACCCAGGCAGCTCGTAAGAGGCCAGCACAGGGTTTATTATCACTAACACCGTGACATTGACTAGGTGGAAGAGTCTTGCAATGTCTCGCCCGGATTGGTACCACCGCCTTACCTATTCCTGTCACAATAGCGTCAGTGCTCGCCATTGTCGTGTTCTGGTGTGGAGGGTAGGGTAGCCGGTAAACTTACTCACGCATGAGGCTTACCATCCCAGCCTCAGGTTGACAACGCACCGTTTCCACCTTTGGTGTCTAAAGGCGACGTGTATTTCTTTCCATCAGGAAATCCGTCTGCTTGTTTGCTTTCCAATATCATAAAAAAAAAGTTAAAGATATCAAACATGTTGAAATATTAGACTACAAAGATATTGCATATATCTCCAAAATTAAATGCTAAATTGTATTAAAATAGTTAGCCGTTTTAACGTGTGGTAGGAAAATATATACAAATATTCACACATTTATATATATTCACTCTTCGATTAAATTACTCGTATATTATCCTTGGGTGTTGTCAAGATCCGGCGACTTCGTATAGAGTACATAATCAATGTAAATGGCATTTGGCACACGACACTTTCCCGCTACCACACCAACGGAGTTGGCGTGAATATATATGCATTGTGCATTTATATTAGGTACTAGCTGTGCCCGCGACTTATGTAAACTATGGCACTTCAACTGAAGAGTGTCCAGCCTAAGTTGAACCCCATTTAATATCAGTTCGATATGATACCAGAGCTCTTTTTAAATTGTTTCATATTATTGATTGACACAAATTACTTTTTTATTTGTTAATCCATTTAAATGAAATAAACACAGACCACTTAAAATAAATACTAAAGACTAACACTATATATTAATGGAAAATACGTCCAAATCGGTTACGCCGTTTCAGAGATTAGGGTGCACAAACGTACAGATAAAGTATAAAAATTGTTTTGGGCTGTCTTCGTGTATAAAACCTGCCTATTATATTAGTTTAAATAAATTTTCTATGTAGAGACAGCGATTAGTTACAGTTTTATTTTATGTATAGATATATTTAACGACAAGCCAAATGTATGAATTTTATAATAATATAGAAGATATATAAAGACATTAAATATGTCTCTGATGCGATAAATTATATTGCAATAACAGAACCTCGACCGCTAACTTCCCCCTGCACATACTACTTACTTTAATAAGTAATCAAATAATATGTATTTATTAGTGTTATTTGATTCCAACGTATTTTAATAATCTCAAACTACATGTTTGTAAAAATAATGTTTTTTTTGTAGAGCCTTGGTGGCCTGGTGCTTACTCTTAGAATTTACATTTCGGGAGTCCGGATTCGGTCTCCGCCATGTACCAATGAGTTTTTCTTACTTAAATACTTGCCACCTGTAACATCATAGAACTTTATATCTTCGGCTAATGCATGCATATGTACCTCTGTCTACCCTCTCATGGATATAGGCGTGTCGATATTTATTTATTATTATTTTTTTTATATAGCTACTAATAGTTACTAGTTAGAGTAAACAAAAGCGGTCTTATTTCTTATCTCGGTGGCATGTAATTTCTATAGCAAGCACTGACTTTATGTTGGCAAGAATAGGTAATCCGGAGGCACTTATCACACCCATTCCTTCTCTTATTATTCGACTGGCCAAGGATTCGAACTCAAAAAGTTTTTTTTAATATAACTTGAGTGTCTTCAAGGAGACAATATATCCTCTTTCATTATGTTTAAAATAATTGTGATAAATCTGTTGCTAACTTTTACAAAATATTTTTTAATTTTTGAGGTGACGTGTATTTTTTACATCAAGTTTTCTTGTTTGCTCTATATTGGTATACTAATAATTTGGGTAAATATTAATCCATCATTTTTGCAACATTTACCCGCCATAGTCAGTGAGTCACAACTACATGTCCTTAGTAGATAATATTAAAAAAAAGTGTCAAAATTAATAAAACATGTAAAAATAATTGACATTTCAATATTCACTGTCTCTCCTTTTATCCTCCATCACACAACGACACGTATCATAATTTATTACATAAAATTGTGTAATACATAAAATTACAAATTAAAAACGATGATTTTAATTTGTACTCAAAACGCCGGTAGCCGAACTATACAATTAAGTTTATTAATTACCCGCTTAATTAAAATTGTTTCATTAACTTATTTCAAAATTTTATTTCATATTTATTATGTATGAACCGTTTTTAATGGCTACTTATTAATTGAGATCTGTAATTACGTAGTAATAATGGTGTAGTGGAGTTAAAATATTTTATTATCTCATCTACAAATTACCTTTTAATTAATCTGATTAATTTTGTTTTGTGCCTACTGTTGTAAGTGACATCTATACTTTGTAAATTCCATTCTAGCAAACCGAAATCGGTTATCAGACAAGTTTACAAGAAAACCGAACAACTCGTATCTCTTTTTTACGATAATCTACGGATTGACGTGTAGGTATCATATTTTGATATAACAAACTTACAATAAATATTGCTAATGTTTGTTCAAAACATAATACATACTAGTACTATTTTTGAAATCCTGAACAAATGTTATATCGAGGTAATCAAATATAACAATAATTGGCCGGCGGGTGTTATCTAGTAATTTAGGTTATTGGTTTTTTCCACTGCAGTTGGTCATAGCTAGTTAGTAGAGAGCTGTGCAGCAGCTCGCTCGACTTAGTACCACCGCCTTCACAGGTCATGGGCAGCCGATAGACTTGCATACGTGGACTAGGATCTCAACTGTAAGTTAACGACGGTCCAGTAACATCTATGGCGTCTCTAGATGCTGTTATTACCTTACCATCGATACGGTCGCCCGCACTTCATAGATATTATAAAATTATCATATAAATTAGAAGTTGATAACAATGAATAGAAAACTTATAGCTATATAAACTTCTAGATTGCCTGAATCTCGTTTGTTTGGTTTGAATAGCTAACCACTTGACAATACAGCGTTACCATCAGGCCAACGAGACACTAATAAAATATGTAGTTAAGTGTAAATTTAATATGAGTATAAAATATAATATGAACGTGTGTTCAACAATGTTGCCAGCCTGCTCCCTTCTCTGTATTTGGTTTATACAAGCGTTTAACTTTAATTAGTCAATTTACATTCAAGTTGCAGTGAAGAGTGGCTCTATATTATTTATCGCGTGAATTAAGTACGTGTATTATGTTTTGTTTCTCTTTTATTCTTTAATATTTTATGCTCAATTCTCGTGTTTATTGTAATGAAAGAAGAGGAATATTAGCTTAACTCACAAGGTATCACGGTACTATTACCGTGATCCTTGCAAAACTTAAGCTCAGTCTTAAGTTCTTAGTCTGGAGAATCCAAACAACGGTATCTAAAAAATGGAAATGACGACTGAACAGCAGTAAATATGTATAAGGAACCTCATCCAACATCACACCAAACACCTCATAATTTAAAAAAAAACCTAATATTGGAATATCATATAGTTTTGCCCCTATACTATTATTTAATGAGATATCTATCTTCGTAAAATTTCCCTTGTGCAAAAGACCTTAACAAAGAAAAGTAACTGCAACATAAAATTCATATTTTAAATCGTTATTAATTTCGCCAGTACTAGTAGTTTTCAATGCTCATCCATTCTTATTACGAACTTACACCTAAAGCGTCTAGCCTTCGTATAGACTTCTCGAGAACGGAGCTGTCAATTGCGAAAGTGTCCAAAAATGTCATGGTCCCAAGGTGGACCGGACCTACTCACCTAATGGAAAGTGAAAATGAGTTTATAAATGCAGTGAAGAAATAGAGACGATAGGTATGTGGGAAAATTTACTGTTCCTTCGAAACATATTATCCTGTTAAAGAAACTTAAATCTATTACATACCATAGCTTTTAAACGACAAACATAGCTAAAGGACTACTAATAAGATAATGATAAATATGTTATTAGTATATATTCCTTTAGCTTCAAGGTTTATCTTTTCTGGTTCTGGCCACAGGTCTCGGTTTCCTGGTTTTGGTCACGACGCGAAGGTACAAGATTAATAATATTTGATAACAACAATTCTTTTCATAATTATTGTATTAATTATAATCGTACTAATTAGAATTTGTAATGCTTTAATTGTAGTACAGTTTGTAATGTATATCTGACCGCATTTATCATTTATGTTATTTCGTATTTAGAGGTCTATTTAATTCGAGTATTGTTGAAATTAAACATTTGATTAGTCTCTGTTTCACGAACATGGATGGCATAATGAGCGGTCTGGTATTTGATATTTAATACTGTTTTAGTCAAAAGACATGAAGAGTCAGGGTTGCCTGTTAATGCCCTATTTTATGAGCTGATAAATATGCTAGCTGGTACAGTAATAATCTAGGTAAATCTAAATCAGATTTAATACATAGCCACCTAAACAAACAATATCTGCAATAATCAAATTGATTGATTACAATCACTCAATCATCTTAGGATCTATAACTAACCTAACCAATACGTTGATGCATTGATACATTAGCCATTAGTGGAATTGTCTTTTGTATTAACCATTTGACCGTTAAAACAATCCATGCAGCAATGATAATTTCCCCGTCTCCTAAGAAGCACAATGACATAGTGTGATAGATATAATATAGAGTACCGAGGAGAGTATAAAAAAATTCAAGGGGGTAGTTTTTGACTCTAAGAAATTTTTAATATAAGAAAAAATCGTATTTCTAGAAAAATTGAGTGATATCAGGTAGTTTTTAGGGTCTCGAATCTCTACCACCTTAAGCATTTGTTCACCTTTGATGTCTATAAGCGACGTATATTTCTTGTTTTCAAAAAAGCAATCAACTTATTTGTTTTCCAGGTGTCATGAGAAAATATGTTCCAAATTCTCCTGTTCATTAGCATCTATACTATTTCATAAAACTACAATGTCTTAATGTGCAAGTATTTAGCCAAATTGAGCATTTTTTTATATATTTAGCCTAGTTATTCCTATCATATTTTCCTGTTCAGGAATCGAACTCGAGCCTTATTAATGACCGGTGTCATTGGGTCCAACGCGGCCAAAACGCGACCGGTACTAATTAGGGCTTGTAATTAAAGCGATTCTCTTTCAAAAGCAACATGTGCTTGCAGCTGACAACTCGTTACACTCACATTTTAATATGTTAATTATTTAAATCGGGTTTTTTGATATTGTTATAGTTAATGGCTACTGAATACAGATCCGATCAAATTAACCTTACTCATCATTGTTAAAAATTTGTATCAGCTGTGTTTTAAATGTATTTTTATGTGATAAGACAAGCGGTTGTTGTGATGGTGTAGGAATACTGTCGCCTTTAGATAATATTAATAAAATTTAATATATACGTCTGGACAAATTACACAAATTGATCTTACCCTAAATTAACCATACTATATGCGTGTCTTGTGGGTATTAGTCAAATATACTAATACCTACATGGAAAGAGTTAGGAAGATAGCAAAATAAATTTAACAAACACCCGATACGGAAATATTTATGTTCATCACATAAATGCCAGCAATGGTTGGAGGTCGAACTCGTGCCTGGCGGTTGGTCGGTGGCTTAAGTATATACCCTTGACCAAAGAGGCTGCATTAGTGTTGCGTCACCATCTTATGGCTGGGATCATAGGTAATGTGTACAACTCTACCCGCTATCTCGCCTCCAACACGGAACACGTCTGTGGCAAGCAATGACTGTAAAGCGGCAGGAACAGGTAAGGCAGTGGTTTTAATTCGGCTGAGCTGCTAATTACGACTTACTGCACTAGTGCACTCCGGTAACCCTAATTAATTACCAAAAGCTAGATTTTACAGAACATATAAAGTCCCACGTTTTCATGTTTTCCGATTTATTTGAGTTATTATCTGATATTTCTTTAATCGAGCATCGAAAAAAATTTTTTTTCGATGCTCGATTTTTTTTTTACTATTTTAGCTATTTGAAGAAGAATTGAAGATTTTAACTATTTGAAGCATAATAGTCGAAGTCAAAATAAGATATGTTATATCAAAATTGGTCTAGTATGAGCAGGCATATTTTCGATTAAGGGACACGTCCCTCGGATATATATCACATATTTTTTTGTTTCTGAAAAGATATAACACGCGGGCAAACCCGTGGCCAACAATTAGTATGTACATACAGATAACTTGTGTTTTTAAACAGCAGTGTTGCATCTGAATAGTAATTACAACTTCACGAGATAGAATCGAACGTATTTATTATGGGTCCCGTATAATTTAATATGCATATAAAATAGTTGCAAATTAAATATAGCTTCGGTCCCACCGATCGCCATATTATTGAGTTGTCTACTTTATGATCAAGTGTTAATGATATGCTTCGATGAATATTTTTCATATAGGATTATATGTTACGAGTTTTAAGGAAAAAATCTTTTAATATGTTAATAAAAAGGTTGAAATTCCCATGTGAACCTGTTAAAATGTAAATATCGTTTTATAAACATATCGGTAGAGATAAGTATAGTTCAATATTTTATTTAATATTACTTAGCTAATGAAGAAAATATATGATTATGTTAATATTAATATTGAAGCAGATGTTTTGCAACCTTTTATTATTGTAGGTTTTTTACTTTTTAATAGTTAAGTTTTCCATGCTTGCGACTCTGCTCACTCCACCTTAATAAATTCATATTTATTAAAAATATTTAAATACCGATGAATAGACAGAAAATCAGCTAGTGCAGGATCCATAATAAGGATTTTTTTCACATAATTTCGAGTTTTTTTTATCTGTGCGCTACAAGAACTAATAAGAGACGTAATCAATTTAAATAGATTAGTTAACCATAATATTAATTCTAGTTTATCATTTCTTTGAAATAAAATGATTTACCTTTCTTAGATTTACACTCGCAGAGGTCCTTCTCTTATTTACTTCTTATGTTATATTTTGTAAGTTGATCGCCTCGTTAGCCAGCGGTTAAGGATGAGGCTGGGTTTTGAGTCTAGAAAGGATAAGCGCATATAATTAGTGAACACTATAATTTGGGTGTTGATTAGTGCAAGGGCAGGCGCCATGAACACTCTATTATTGATACTTGGTATTTATTATTATATGTATTTCGCTATCTATGTAATATGTTTTTCTTTGTATAAGTATCAATAATACCCATACTCGAATCTCGTCTATTACCTCATTTAAGAATTAGTTCAACTTGCGTGTTTCAATGGATATTAACTTGTTTTATATCTCTTCATAAATATTTTCTTCTAACATCGTTTTAAAATCATATGTCAAACGTCCTAAATGTCTGTAACAGCATTTATAAATGACATTTAAAAGTCATAAATACAAAAGAATTCATTTAATTTAAATAATATTTGCGACCATTTTTAACGGTTTTATTAAATTCCGGCGGATTCATATGAAATATAATAAATCAATCGATGCTAATAAATCGTGATTCCACAACGTAGTTGAATTTAAATTGCCTTGGCGGCTGCCTTTGCGTATATTACGTATGCTGCATTATTAACGAAATACTCTGCTACTAGAAATACATTAAAATTAAATATAGATCTCTCTAGACAACGATATCTTTTTTTATAATTCTCATATATTTGTTTGTGTGTCAAAGAAAGCAGAATAAAATCAAATTTGTTATTATTTTTAACAGACATTAAAAGGTTCACACCAATATTAATCAAGTAGGTACTCCAACTATAGAGATAATTTCAATAAAAGTGCAAGTCGGATTTGCCCTTAAAGAGTTCCGCAGTATCAAGATTAGTTAGGGATATTGGGATTAAGAAGAATCTAATATTTGATTAGATCTTCAAAAATACTATCGATATTTTTCGCCACTAAAATTTACATTGTTTTTCATAAATTCATATAAAATATACTAATAATATGATATAAACTTATTTCTATATAAATTCGTGGCGCGCTTCGGACTTCCATTCGGGTAGTTCAAATTAGAACCCCGCCATGTATCAATGAGTTTTTCTAACTTATGTACATTTTCTGAGTGTTGTTACGGTGAAGAATAACATCGCGAGGAAACCTGGATTCATTGAATTCGACGTCATCTAGGTTTGGGCCTAGTTTCTTTTCTAGGTTGCATTGGTCAGAGGCAGTCGTTCTTCAGTCCTAATCAAATCCCCAAAATTAGGTAGCCGATTTAGATAACATCTGATATAATACGGAATAAGGCTAAAATGAAAGAAAAAACTGAACTTAAAATTACTCAATGAAGAATAATTGTGATATCTGAAGTATTTAAGCTGATCAATAAAGTATTTTTAATGAAGTTTGAGTTGCCGTCGCCGCCTCCCCTCCAGGGAATGATGAGAAACAGAAGATAGGTATCCTCACCAAGCCTTTTTAGTGATAAATATAAAGTTTTCATACTGAAAGTCTTACTTTGATCTTTGAAATGCAATTAAAATTTTCTTTGAAGATTTTTTACGGTATCTGATAACTAATTTAAAATTAAATCTTTGACACTTTATAATAAAAATTTAAAAGAACAAATTATATTTAAAGAATATAAAGAAATATCTAATACCTTTAAACGAGCAATTCTTGTATATATATATATATCGATGGTTAACGGCCAAAATAGGCTAACCGCCACTTTCCAAACTTTACAGGAGAGTAGTTTAAAGTTGAAAAAAAAAGAAAAAAAACGTATAAATTAGATT
>DVZL01004618.1:0-12743 GCA_018236625.1 Lasaia peninsularis | reverse complement strand
TATGGCGGCAGGAATAGGTAAGGCGGTGGATCCCTACCCGGGCGAGTTGCTGCACAGCACTCTACCACCAGTGAAAAACAGAAAGTGTACGTTTTCCGGTCGCGATTGCCGCTTAAACTATTAAATCGTTATGAAATTTGGCTAACGGGAAGCCGAGGTAGATCAAGATTCTATTTTAAGGTAATTATAAGAATCTTCAACTGGAAGATAAGTACAACTGTTACATTATGAGAAAAACCTTATATCATATTATGATAGTGTTAAACCAAGACGTGATCAGACACTTTTGTGTTTTTGTTTTTTAGACTCTGTCACGTCGTCTAACGATTCAGTCAGCATCATTGGAATAATTCAGCAATCTAACCTTAAATACAGTTTATTCTACGAGGCAATAGGTTTTTCACATCCAAACTTACAGGAAATATAAGAAAATGTAAAAATTTTAAATCAAGAAATATACTTACAGTAAGTTAGATCTTATGTCGATAGTGCAGCACTTATCCTGGCACATGGCGGAGAAGTAATCGGACAGACTTATGCGAGGGCAGATCTCCGCTAACAAAGTTTCCATTGGCACCTCGACTACATCCTAAGTAAAGTCATTTCTTAATTTAAAATATAAGTTAAGTGAACATCGTTACGCCCATATCCCAAAGGGGAACGCAGAGGTGCATACTTCCAATGAAATGACAGGTGACAAGTCCGTTGCCATATCGTGCAGAAAAACGTCATTAAGCAACGTTATGTTTCAGATAAACTAAAAATACTCATAGAACAAATTACCCTACTCGGGAATCGAACCCGGGGACGCGTGCATCAAAGTCGTACACTGACTACGCCCGAAGACAGAGGCGATTTTTGCCTTAAACTACATATAACAATAATGTATAAAATATGTATAAAACGAATGACTTTCATTTCATTTCATTCGACTAAAACAATTTTTACTTCCTTATTTAGTGAGCTTCAAGGACTGAAATACGGAGACCATGATGGATCATCACGTGACGTCAAACCTTACGAAATAAAACGTCGTAAGTTAAACTTGGAAATTTGGCGAACAACGTGAATGTTTACGTTTGTTTTTGTTTGGTTTCAAGTATTGTGACGTCACAGACAGCACATGTCACGTGATGGACTTGTTTAGAACGACTTCAAAACGAAAAAGTAAAAAAAATCTCGTAGGTCACTTAATAAATAACAATTTGTAATCTATACAATATTATAATAAAACTGTAACTGATCGCTGTCTGAACATGGAAAATTTATTAAAAAAACATAAGCGGCGGGCTTTATATACGCGAGAAAACTCAAAACAATGTTTTTTACTTTGTTTGTTTGTGTGTGTTTGTGCATGTAATCTTACAGACGACTTAACCGATTTGGATGCAGTCTTCAGAAATATGGTGTGATGGCCTTCACTTAACATTTAGTGTTTATTTCATTTAAACCGGTTAACAAATAAAGAAGTTATGTCAATCACGTAATATGTACCAATTTAAAAAGAAAGTAGGGTACTTTTTGCGAAAGCGAAATCTACGCATAAGAAGTCGTGGGCACAGCTAGTATGAAAACATAAGGAAAATGTTAGTTACGCTATTTATAACTTTTGTTTTGTAACAACTTTTAAACACATATTCGGCAAATAAATAATTTTCATTTCATTTCATTTCATTTCAAAGAATGGTTTAACTGTTTCGGCTAAAAATTGATGGGGAGGTAACTTAGAACCAGGATTTTGTGCGCATATCGGGTAGGTTTCAGTCTCAGTGAACATCTATATTTCAAACCCCTAAGTGCTAATATAACGAAGTTCTCCAGGACAACTAGTATTTAATAAAACTTTTTTCCAAAATTACACTCGTACGGCAATATTCAGAATCAAAATGAAATACAACAGTAACAAGTATTAACGTTAGTGATACCAGGCTGAATAAATAAGCCTATATCTATACCACCTAGAAAACTTCTATACAAGGCGCTTTGAAGTGGATAATAATCAAAAAAACTATTAACTACATTCGTATAATCTTTACATATTGTTGATCTAACTTTTTAAATGTCCCATTAAAAAAGACAATTTTTTATGGAGATTCTGAAGTGTCAACTTTTTTATTTTTTATACAAGCGTTTAAAAACTAAAACAAACAAAACTGTCAGTTCTTACAACAATGACCTTTTTATTGACTTTTGACAATTCTGAGTAAGGCATTATCAGTTAGCGATATCGCACTAAAATGTATGCTTGCGACATGACGTCATTATGTTTATCTAACGGCACGTTGTGTGACGTCATCGAAATTACCGCGTTCACTACGTGCTGACGTCATCACTCGATTTTGTTTTTATGACATTAACGTTAACAGGCACTCAAGATTCTTAGTAGGAAATTCACGTGGTCACTGGTGCTCACCTCACTAATTATAAAGGTTTTTAATTAAAACAGGATTAAAATTGAATGAACTTACCATGGGGTCCTTTATTTCCATGTTGTTGGTGAATCTTCTGTAGCTGATACTTCTTGGCGAATCTCGACACATTTCTATAGATTCCTGTGCATTAAAACATAATTCGTATACTAATAGTACTACAGTAGGTAAGTGGGTTTCGGTCCTTACTCCAGACGGAACGACGATCTGGAGTCTTATTTACGAAATAGCTGTGGCCGCGACTTCGTTTGCGTTTTTATTAATTAATTTACTTTATACATTTGATTTGATATTTTATACGTTTGAGACAGCTCAATGATGGTCTAATAAAAAATACAGCAATTGGTTCATCACTTCGTGGAATACGAATAAAAACAAAAAAAATAATCATTTACTACACACTACACCATAGCGAACTAGAAATAGGTTTAAATTAATATAAAACTTCTGCTTCGGCGGACTCCGTGACGCCCAACATTCATAAAAATTAAAGGGTTTTTCTTATATTCCTTGATATTTCCCCAGTTTTTCTAACCATACATTTCTCAGGTTTCGTCAAATACAACCAAAAAGCAATCACCCCGGTCGGTTCAGCCGTTCTCGAATTTGGCGTTAAGCGACACGTCATTTAAGAGATTCATTTTTATTATATAGATTAGCAATCAGCGATGGAAACGCGACCGATTGACATATCGTGTTAAATTACGTAAAATTACATAAACAATCCTATGTTTTCTCTTATTATTACGATTTAGCAAATATTGTACAATTAGCGCGCGATTTTAGCAATCACTTTTGCAGCTTCATCATAACCATGCCGGTTTATATATTGGATCAAACTATAGACACCATTGATTTTTGCTCGACTAATATAGCTATATTCGTATACAGCTATATTTATAGCATTCATATAAATATAAATTGTATTGAATATTCAAATATCGTGTTACATTTTATGTTTATAGCACCTTTGCACAATATTTCGTTGACCTTTGTTCCATACCATAAGGTTGGCTGGAAGAGATCGCTGACTTGGCGATAAGGCCGTCTTTGTGTATCATTTAGTCTTTATGTTTTATTTTGTATGTTTGTCTATTTTGTATTTTATGGTGCACAATATAGAGTTATTCTATTCTATATATTAGAAAATGATTGTTATGAACTTACATTTAAACTTGTATTTATAACAAAATGTAAAGTCAACAGTTTCCACTACGCGATGAATGTTATCAGTTGTAACTAATACATTTTATGCGGCGATGAATGTTAAGATTGCTATCGATGTTACATACTCGGCGGACGCTCCGGCCGACGGACACTCTAACTAACTCATAGCACTGAGACTATTGTTGAGACTCCGCTGTCTGTCTGTCTGTCACCAGGCTGCACATCTCAAAGATTATGTATTTCTAACCAGGCAGCTCGTAAGAGGCGAGCACAGGGTCTATTGTCACCAACACCGTGACATTGACTTGGTGGTAGTCTTGCAACGACTCGCCCGGGTCGGTACCACCGCCTTATCTATTCCTCCACAATAGCGTCAGTGCTCACCATTGTCATGTTCTGGTTTGAAGGGTAGGGTAGCCGGTAAACTTACTCCCGCAAGAGGTTTACCATTCCAGCCTCAACGCACCATTTCCACCTTTGGTGTCTATAGACGACGTGTATTTTTTACCATCAAGAAATCGATCTGCTTGTTTGGCTTCCAATACCAAATAATAATTTAACAAAAACGACTACTGACTATGACGACTAATGACTATTCTAATCATTTAGGCTCGAGTTTATGAAATCGGGTGATAAGTTAATGGCAAATCATTGAACTTGATTGGTGACAGTTGCTTAAGCCTAAGAAGCTAAATATGGAGATTAAACTCCAAAGTACTGTCCCGAATACGTAGTAGGTATTACTAGCTCACGCTAAACTGGACAACCTTTCTTTCTGTCAGTTATTTAAAATTGTCGAAGTCAAAATAAACCGGCCTTGTGAGAGTGAGATAGGTAGCCGTATGAGAAAGAGATAGATGTTTAAAACTACGGACAAGCTTAATGTTTAAGTCCATGCCAGAAATACCTTGACACATTCACCAATATCGATCTCCGGCAGATCAGAGAACAGGAGTATGCACTCGTTGAAGCCAGACTCCAGGAGTGTATCGCGGAGCTGCCTCAAGATGCCCACGCCCATGAACAGCGGCAACGCTGGACCTTCCACTAGAAGGGCGTCCCACAGGTGCACAATTTTGTGCAGCGGGAACACATCTAAAGGATATTTCATTAAATCAGATATTAATAGACCGCAGACCAACTGCCACCCTACCGGGCACCTCGTAAGGCAATCATTCCTAATTTTTGATGTGATATTTATTATTAAAAGAGATTGAGTATCAGTCATCGCTTCTTCCCAGTTGGTACCCACTTACCAGCTAATACATATCTTATAAAACAAGCTTTCCGCCTGCGGTTTCGCTCGCGTTTTTATTTTTTCCCAATACGTATCACGTAAAACATACCCTGTTTTATTTTAGTTGGTTAAAAAGCAGCAGATGTGTTATTCTAATGTATATTCTTTATTACCGAAAAATTTTGTGAAAGTTTCAGTAGTTTTTGCATAAGAATAACAAACACACACACATACCCACTCACAAAGTTCGCATTTATAATATTACAGTATAAGTTTTATATACTCTATTATTTTCTTACTTCGAATTTACGTCAGTTACGTCGTTCGGGAAACGCGGCAAGATGTCGCCGTAAAATATAGCTAAGGCTTTTTCAAAGGTCTAATGTATTTATGTGCTAAAGTTCATTAAAATAATTTCAGCTGACTTAAAGATTGAATTCTCAAGCATTACATTTCTGATTTCGTAATCATTAAACGTACATGTTATGACAGTCATACGTACTTTTGTATACAACATTATGAAGGTAAAGTTACGAGACATACTCACGCGAGAACATCGTCAAAAACCAGGGTATCGCGAATAACTCCGGCACGAAGTTGATGTCGTGCAAGTGTGTCGCCAGTTCTGGCTCGTGGAAGGCCGTCATCTGCCAGAACTTCGCTAGATATTCCTTTATTACGGCGCTGTTATCCTTCAGGAAGAACTTGTGCAGGAACTTTGGTACAAACTTGGATAAACATGCGAACGCTCGCGCTGGAAAATATGAACTTGATAACACTTGCGTCTCGTATGTTTATTGAGGTGCACATAGCTGCTTCATTTCTTTTAAAAAAAAAGTACCTTTACGCCTATTATCCCCGAGGTGGTAGGCAGAGGTGTGCTAGTATATCCACGACTCGTGACTCCAATAGATATACCAGAACCCCAACAATTATCCAAGGTACTAGGGCCCATGATGTGATAGGTGGCAAGCCTATCGCCACTTCGGACACATGCCAATCCCGGGCAATGTAATGCTTACTCAGATTAATCTGAAATACAGGTTCGGACCCAGCCAAGTACCAGTGACTATTTCTACCTTATGTATATTTTTCGAGTGCTTTTACGATGAAAGACAACGTCGTGAGGAAACCGGGAAATGTGTATTCGATTTCGACCTAACCTATGATTAGGTCTGGTCAGATTTCACAAGGTATATATCCCCACTACTACAAAACCAATTGGCATAAAATGTATATGTAACCTGTATAGTATATACAGAACAATAACAATTTAAATCCATTGGAGATTGACAGATAGGTACAAAAAAATGAAAAAGAAGAATTAGTTGAATTGAGAACTTCCTTCTTTTTGGGAAGTTGGTTATAAAGAAATCAAATTAATGTTTAAATTTAGTCTGGTTACACACAGTGAACACCTATACTTGAAACTCGACACAAACCTGCCTCAGGTACATTTCAGACGAGTCCGGTCTATCAGTCAGATGAGAACTCACCTTCATTGCAAAAGTTTAAATATAGGAACGGTGCAGTCAAGGAGTCCAAGCCCTGCCAGTACACATACTGAGGGTTGGTCAGCAGCCAGGCTTTTAGCAGTCGCTTGAGGGTCTTGTGGCCAGCTTCGCCACATAGAAGCCAGCAGTACTGGTGACACCTCGGTATGTCCACGTCGATCTTGTTGAAATTGGGAAAAAAAGGCTTAATTTTGTTTGATATTAAATTAATTCATCCCTATTACATACTCTATATTTTTCATCGTTGGCGCTTGGTGAAACTATCACATGTTCATATTTTAAATGAAAAACACATGTTTACTTTTCACATATTATTATTGAAAATTCTTTTTAAATAGCCGAAAACCACTTTTTACAAGTTACTATACTATATTTTTTTAATCAATCCCTCTTAATTGATAGTATTTTAATACTACCTGTCCCGGCGAACGTCGTGTCACTCTCACTCTCAGAGCTACCAACCGTACACATAACTACTAAATAAATTATGTTTTAAAATATTTGCACACCTCATTGTGGTAGAACATGTTGGTATAATTAAACACTTTTACTTTGTAACAACTTTTAACACACATATTCTGCAAATAAATAAATTTCATTTCATAACATTCCATTTCGGAGGAGTACAGCAACAAACACTGTGACATGTCATTTTTATACAGTAGATTTTTTTTATAAATTAGTATCATGACCCTCGACTCGCCAGATGAAAATAGAAGAGGGAAATTGATATGAAAAAGATGAAGTACACTCAGCTAAAAAAGATTTACTCCTTAGACACTTAAATTAAGTAGCGGTCTGAACATACCTTCCCAAACCTTTGCTGTTTGTATAATAAAAGAAGCAAATCAACCAAATATGGGTACCCCACAGCACGCCTCGAGTATAGCTGACAAATGGAGCTAGTTCTAAACTCTACTGGATTATTAGCAGGTTTTTAAAATTTCAAGGTTAAGGTTAAGCTAAATCTAAGCCATATTTGATCATAATAAATTATAGATCAAAGAAATAATGAATTTTCTTCTGATGTTGGTAACCTACTGCTGAGGAATAACGCCATCTAGCGTCAGCTTTTATTTAAATGCATTTTTAAGAGGAAAGTAGGAAATATATATTGAGTAATTTTAACAGTTCGAGCCAATAATATAGTCGTAGTTTTTTTTTAATTATTAAACTTCATATCTCTCTTGAGTATTATGTAACGCATATTTTTGTGATTGTGTCCAGGAGTTGCATATTACTCTTGTTTTTCCCAGTGTTGATCTGGGTCCTCCGTGTAGCATAGACCGACTGTCTTCCTAGCACGCAACTTGTAAGAGCTGAATATAGGTTAACTGGGTCACCACCAACATAACCCCCGGTGTTAGTGTAGGATAGCCCGTAAACTTGCAATGAGGTCTAACAGCCCCACCACAGGGCAGCGCACCTACATCTTTTTTATACATTGTATAACATATACAGGGTCTCCCAGAAGTCGACGTCAAGCCGGAAACGGGTGATAGGCCAAATCATGACAGTTATCAGAAAAAAAAATCTAAGTTAGGTATTTTAAAAATATTTAAATATCCTCATCTTCTAATAGTATTTTCGCTCTCATCACTACAAATCTGCTATATATTCAAATCTTTTTTGTAGTATGTAATCTTGAATAGTCCTTCTGTAAATTGGCACCTTAAAATTAAAGTGAAAAACTCAAATTTATAAGTAAAGTGACATTTTCTGTATAAGAAATGATTAAAATTGTATGGCTTGGCCGATTTTGACTGGCTGTAATGAAAAAAAATGTACTACGTAAATTTGGCAAGTAACTGCAAAAGTTGACGCATTTCATTAGGCTTCGAAAATGGTACAATACTTATTAGATTATTTTTTAAATTATGGTCAATTTTAAAATTTCTGATGAAACTCAGTTTCTGTAAATTTTTCATACTGCCTTAAAATTATGCTACTGTAACCAAAGCTTTCCTTAGAGGTGTAACTTGTAAGATTTTAGTTTGAGTGTGACAAAGAGAGTACTTTTAAGAAGAGTAAGTGAGATAAAAAATATTTTTTTCAAATGAACAACTTAGATTTTTTTTCTGATAACTGTCATGACTTGGCCTATCACCCGTTTCCAGCTTGACGTCGACTTCTGGGACACCTGTATAACATATTTGTATATAATGTACAAAAAAGATTAAATAAATAAATAAAGAAGTAACAGATCTGTCTCATGTTTCAAAATTACTTATGAAATTTGCTTCTATGATATATACCTGTCTATCAGTAGGTGTAGGCGTTTCTTTGTCAATCCGTTCATATTGCTCTTCAATGTCCCCGACAACACCCAGTAACGCTGCCCAAACATCCCCTCGGACTAATGGCGGTATGTCTATTTCCGCCTCTGCTCTTATATATTGAACCGTATATGGATATCCCTGAAACGAAATAGTAACGTTATCAATCTAAAGATACCTCTTTCCTTTAATTTGACGTGATTTCAATGAAAAGAGGTATTTTTACCTCTTTCCAATGAAAGCACAGAAAATTGATTGACATTGTTTGATTATTATTGGCTAATTAGATACAGGATTATATTTTTGATAAAAATTAAGATTTACGTTCCTACTGTATAATTGATTTAAAAACAAAGAAAAATGACGAAATTGCAATTTAAGAATAAAATTGCAAATCAGTCATTTCGTTTGTTCTATATTACAACCAGCTGTCTTTGTACCAAAAAATAGGTAACAATTTATTGTCAATTTAAGGTTTATAAACTCTGTTTAGCCGTTTTGTAGAAGTAAGACAACTAACACTGTGACACAACATTTTTATAGAATAAATTACTTTGAGAATGGATTGGTATTTGTTGTTATAGGTATTGTGGAAGATATTATGTTTTCAGATGAACTTTAGCCAAACACTAAATATATATAACTTCTTTTAATTTTTAGACCTCGCATATTTATTACTTTCAGAAAATAACTCAGCTTGTTTATCACAAATGTTACATACTATGTTAGAAAAATTGAATAAAGTTTTGCTTATGTAGTCAAGTATAGTTGGTGTCCGACTCTGATCCATGAGCTTTTTTATTTTATCTGAAAAGCATATCAATACCTGGGATTGAATTTGTGCCCGATATAGCGAGCCTAATATAGTGGCTAATCATGGGTGCATTAACTCTGCCTACCACTTTGGGAATATGGGCGCGACGATATTTATTTATTTTTAACTTAGATCACTTACATGTAATAGTCTTTGGAACCACATTAATCTGTAGAGCTGATATTCAGTATCTCTCTCCCTTATGATCTTTGGTAATATCACAGCATCATCATAATGTTTCCTCCGTTCATGCATCAAAAGATAATAATCTTGAGGTGGAATGTGGCTTAAGCGGTTTTTCAGTAGATTTAAACTGTACTTTGCGATTCGACGATCAAAAAGTGCCCCGGTTTTTCCTCCAATTGTACAACCATCTAGAAGAATTGCCCTGAAAGATATTGGTAGATATTTTACAGTATTGACTACAACTCGGCTGTCTGTCTGTCCGTCAATAGGCTGTATATCTTGAACCTTAATAGTCAGGCAGTTGAAATTTTCAAAGAATATGTCTCTTAAAACAAATATGGAAAACATAATAAAATTGCATACTACCAGCATGAATTTTAAGCTGATAATGAACGATACAGATAATGATATGGGCCAGTTTTTTATATATGGTGGCAATGTTATTACAAAACCTTCGCGGTCATTCTAATGACATTCTGTAGGGCTCTGATTTGATTCCAGAAAGGGACAGACATTTGTGAGGCATAGCACAAGTATATAATTTGCTTACTTTAGGGTTAGATGTATTTGTGTAAGGGGTCATCCATAAATTACGTTACACGAATTTCGTGAATTTATGCCCTTCCCCCCACTCTCGTCGCAGTTGGTCATATTTGTGAGTTTCCCCCTGTGAGGCGCTAGGTGGTTGGCGCGGAACATTAGTAGAGCGAGTGGTCAACAAAACAATTGGTATCTTATATTTACACGGATATGTAGAATATTACTTGAGGTTTTCGTAATAGTTTAAATTTCGTGTTTTAACACTTATATTATAACAGATTTTTATTATATTATAACAATTATATTACACTTATATTATATTATATTATATAACACTTATAACAATTTATTAATTGAAATGTGACGTCACGAAATGTAGAACCCCTCACACCCCATTGTCACACAATGTCACACTTTGTCGACCCTCCCCCTTAACGTGTCATGTAATTGATGGATGCCTCTAATTGGTCCAGGGTCATTTATTTATATAATACTAGTATTTGTAGTAAGGGATAATTTAAATTCGAATTTGAAGCTATAGACATAATTCTATTCCAAAAAAATAAAACTTTAACACTAACTTTGGCATGGACAATATAGGTGGACTATTTTTTATAAGTCCATTCTTTTTTAGCTCTGCCTGTATATCTCCTCCTGCAAGCTGCCACAAATGATAAAGCAATTGCAGATTACATCCCAAAAGACCACGAGATCTCTTTATTTCAACTGGTTTCTTCGTATTCATTTGTGTTAGGTCTTCTACTAATTGAGAGAATGTTGCTCTTTCATTTGGGTATATTTTCAGACATTTTTCTATAACATTACGTAATTCTTCTGGAAGTGCCTGTACAGGAAAATATCTATGTGAATGATAACATAATATTATAAAAGTGTCACTTATATATGTGAAAAGTTATTATTGTAAAAAAATTAAAAAAAAACCTTGTTTTTGTTGCCTTCTGAAAATAAAAACTAACAATCACTCTATGGTAATGGTAAAATGGTGTGTATGTATTACGTATGCCAAAGCCTTCCAAGGAAGGATATTCTCAACAATTAAGAGCTAGGATGCAGTATAAAGCCAACAGTCAGTTGTGGTATAACATTTTTCTATTAAAAAATAGTAGGAAATTTATTATAACCTTATATGTTTAGAAAAAAATTAGAGAAAATTATTATAACCTTATATGTTTCAAAACAATCATGTTCTCTGGCAATTCTTTCAGCAGAGTTGCCAGCATGAACCAAGGTTAATATTCTTCGCAGGGTGGGGCCTGGTTTTAAATTATTCCACAACTTGCCAATACATAACTCCAATAGAATTATTCCAAATGTCCACACGTCAGCTGAGGGGCCACCACCTCCTAGTATTGCTTCTGAACTTAGATATCTTGGTAATCTGAAATTATTTCATTAACCAATTAATTAATTGAGTAGAGCCAAAATATGTTATTAAGATTATTCTTTTCCAAATATTATGGGCTTCAAAGTGAATAAGTGTTGAAAAGCATACAGCAGTGTTACTCAATTTTTATCAACTAACAACTCTTAAATGAAACTAGCAGCCCACTTTATTTTATGTAAAACTAGCAGCCATCTGGGCTTTGCCCATAACATTTTTTTAAATTTTAAGCAAGCCAATTAAATTTTGTTTGTGTAAGACCTCTGATGTGAGGATGTGGCTGCTTTGCTTGAGGTCATTGGCCAATTTGTGTCATTGAAAAAGTTATCTATAATTTAAACAGTTTGGAATATAAGATCATTTTTCAGATAAGAATGAATACCAAGGTATAATTATCATGGTGTGATTTTGATCATTAAACAATAAATAGTAGTTATATTGACGTAATAACTGCAATAATTGGACATGTAGACAATGATATGTTTTCTAATACTGTAGATCATTTTTTAAATCTATCAATAACTTTAGTAGCATATGCAACAAAAGAGATTTGTAAGCAATGAAAGACAGCTAACAACAATCCCTAATTATTTCTAAACATATATGCTTATAGCCTATGTTACTCAAAGGTAACATAGCATTCTAAAAGAATTTTTAAAATGGGTTCAATAGTTTTTGAGTTTATTTATTACAACATTATACATTTTTTTATCTTTATAAAAAAGCTTTATATATATGTAATATCTTTATAATGTACATATATCTATATATCTGATTTAAATTTGTGTACCAATAATAATATATGGTTCTTACCCTAAAGGAAATGGTGCTTCTTTACCTCCATCAGTCATATAATACATTCCATAATTAAACAGTTTGACTCTACCATTATCATCTAGTAGAATGTTATCATCTGATAAAGTCCTATGTGTTATATTTTGTTGGTGCAAATAATCCATGGCAGTAGCAACTAGAAGAGCAATGTTAATTTTTTCTTCATATGTAAATTTACATGTGTATTCTGATAATGATTTCCCAATTACTTCCGCTACTACTATTATTCTTTCTAAAATTGTACAATGGAAATCTGTTGTCATAATCATCTATACTAATATTATAAAGAGGAAAAGTTTGTTTGTTTGTTTGGTTGTAACGAATAGGCTCCGAAACTACTGGAC
>DVZL01004617.1:0-12745 GCA_018236625.1 Lasaia peninsularis | reverse complement strand
GAATTGAACCCGGGACCCCACGTGACTAACGGTCTTAACAGGCGACACCTGTACCGTTACACCACAGAGGCGATTACTTTTATTCTATGGAAAAGTGGTTATAATGGCTAAAATATAAATGTTTGATATATGCTATCGCGGACTTTTTTGTAAGCATTATTGAGTTCTACAACTTTTCTATAGAAGTCATCCATACATCTCTAACCATTTAGTCAGCGTTGGCGAGAATCGTTAACGTACGGCAGTTTTTTCGTCGACTTACTTCACAATTTTCACTACCACGAAAAATGCTATCTATTTTCCGGGATAAAATATAGCCTATACGGATTCGGAAAATTCCCTCTAAGTAATGATAAAAGAAATTTTAAAATCGGTCCAGTAGTTTTTGAGCCTATGCAATACAAACATACAAAAATACCACGATATCCTCTTTATAATATTAGTATAGATTTAGAACAGACCAATAAAGAATAGTTGATTGGAAAATATTGCTCTGAAACAAGAACCTAATAGGATCGAACATTAACTCAATTATTAATATATACAATACGAGCCGTTGTTTTACAACTTGACTGACCCTTCAAATCACTGACTGACATTACAGTCTTGATTATTTCAAATAAATTATAGTCTAACTAGTTGTTTACCGTGTCAGTTAACAAGTATCTGGCACAAGGGATCAATCGTCAATCAAACACAAGGTAAGAGTGTAACTGTGGAAGCTATTTTAGCATCATTGAAGGTAAAATTCATTCGCGCTTTCGGCCCAATACTCTCACGCAAGGGTACGGTGCCATTTATAAATACACTTGTTAGTTGCCAGCAAGCTATGTTTGGTAGCTCATCTAACAAATATAATCCCGTATATTTGAATACAATTCCATCGTGATATGTATATGCTACTGGTAATACAACCGCTGTCAGTCAATAGTAGTACTCACTAACACATTAGACTAACTTCATAATACATTAGGCGCCTCTCCTTAATATTATGTTAGTCTTAATCATAATAAAATAATTCTGACTCTATCCATATGGATATATTATTAACACTTACAATCATTTCTTAACAAAAGCAAATTTAAGTTAAACTACGATTTATACATAACTTTAATAAATATTTGATTATTTAAATTATCCATATGGATATATTATTAAATATTTACAATCATTTCTTAACAAAAACAAATTAAGTTAAATTACGATTTATACATAACTTTAATAAGATATATTTGATTATATAAATTAAATATTTTAATAGATTTAGAATTGAAATTGTGAAACTTTGCAAGCGACCTTTAATTTTAATAAAAATCAAGTACATATAATATGTGAATTTATTAATTTTATCATATTAAGCAAGGAAGGAAGTTCTTTATATCCGTCCGTACTTAATGTTATTGGCGATATTCTTTCTAGATCTCATATCTTATTATCAACCATTTGCATATATATTAACATGGACATATTTGTTACAATACTCTGCTTGCTACTTCAAATTTATAAGAAGTTATGCCGTAAGTACATTACAAGTATATAAACAATAAATAAATAAGATATCATTGTATTATTATGTTAATTCATTACATAAACATATTTTGTAAATATCTAAACTTTCACTTAAGGCTTTATTATCATTGCGATTGTGATTAACATACATACATTCTCAATAATTAAAAATGTGTTTAATTTGTGTGATCATGTTTTGTAGTGTAGAAACAAAATTGTGCAAAAATGTACTTACTTATTCTGTTAGAAGATTTATAGAGTAGTAAGAATTTTGTTTTGAGCCGTGCTAGCCAAGCTGCTTATCTACAGCGACAGTTGTGAACGTATCTCTGTTGGTCTTGCTACTTGATATTTAGAATTTGCTTGGTTATTCTAGTTAAATTTTCACATTATGACTTTTTTTTTCAAACTAAGTTACCCACATGGCTAGTGGTCAGTGACAGTTGCAAGCGCATCTTTTTATTTAAGGTATAAGACAGCTAACAGGCACACGGGTCTCCTGATTGTAAAAGACAACTGAGGCATATAGACCTAGATGTTGTAGGTGCGCCGCTGCCCTGTGGTCGGGCTGTTAGACCTTATGTGCAAGTCTACCGGCTACCTTAACCTCCGGACTGGAACACGACAACGTCATTATGGTGGTAGGAATAGGCGAGGCGGTGGATCCCTGGGCCCCGGGCAAGTTGCTGCATAGCACTCTACCACTAGTGGTCCTGTTTCTAGTGACCCAGTTAACCTATGCTCGCCTCTTACGATCTGCCTGACAGGAACGCAGTTGGTGGCACAGAGGACCGGACCCGGACCAATACAGGGAGATGATTATTTCACAATTTCAAACTAGATAATAGCGTATGGTTTCTTCGGATTAGTACACATACAAAATGTATACATTCTGAATACGTAATAAAATAGTCTATGTTAACACAAAAAAATGGTAGTGTTTATACAACTAATCATTATTCTTATTTGTTTCAAAAACCATTGATACTAAAACGTTTCCTTGTTTTTATACGTAAAAGAAATCATCGTCGATAACCTTTCCGCTTCCCAACGTAAAATTGAACGAGTTTATAGTAAACAACGCAAACGAAGACGCACTTCAGATCGCGTCTCGTACATTCCGGAATTCTTTATGAGAGTTAATTGTTTTAGTGATATCAACAAGAGTGTCGATGATGCACCACAGATTGCTAAATTGGCCGTGGCTCTTATGAATGAACTGGCATTTGTTGTGGAGTTGGCATTACATAATGGTAGTATGTGGTACGGACCGTACAGAGCAGTACTGCTAAACATTTCGCTCGAAGGCCGCACACAAAGCGTGTGCGGTGTATCGCTCGCCACGCGCGCCCCGCCATTTCCTGTTTGACAACTATCGACTTACATCACTATCGTTTTCTGTCATACATTGCGCGTACATTAAAAGCCCGAAAAGGGGTCTGGCTTGTTGCTAAGTACTTTTGTAAGTACGTCATTGAGGTTGAGCTACCGGGATCATAATTGTGATCGATCTCACGGTCGGAAGGTATTTCTAAATCCTAATATTATTATTTGCGATTCGCAAACCCGTTTGGCGCGATTAGCAGATAATATAAGCTGTAAACATAAGGATTTCGAAACTGACAACCGTGAGTGAAGTTGTCGATTCTGTCAAAAATTTCATAAACGTCGAGTGAGCGTTTAAATAGAAACGGGCGTTTCAATTAGAGCGATCATTTCAGCCTCATTAATGGAGCATGTAACGACGCGATCATGTACTTATGGGATTTTCTGCGATTGTGACTATCGGGGCCGACTGACAGATAACCTCGAGGCCCAAACGCATCGGGGCATGCTGAGATTTAACCTGGATACACGACAATTTAATTGTACCATAAATTCTTTGCGCTAACATTTATTGTGTATACATTGATTGCTTTAAAGTAGCATATTACTTGCAACATTATTTTCGTTTCCATCAGAGATTCGTATTTTCGCGACCTTAATATGTATTGTTTTATTTTGAACATTTTTTACTTAGGTACTTTTGTTATTAGTGTTACTGATTAGTTCGAGCGATTGACAGGGCTATATCTTTAAGAAATGTTAGCCATTCAGAAAATGGCTTGTCATTCAATCCGATTAATTACAACTCATCAATAGTACAAATAAATAACCTGTTACCATCTTGATCATATACAAGATTACTAGGAACAAAGATTGGCAAGAACTAATTTTACGAATATAATATTGGATGTGTTGAAGCTATGTTGTTCATTTTTGTTAGTTTACCCAAGCGATGATTATTTTCTGTAAAAAAATGTACATGCTGTGTGCTATGTCTTTGCATACTATGTGTATAACATTTGGAAGAATTTCAAAGATTTAAGTAGAGTTGTTAAGAAGTTTCATTGAATGTTTCATGGAGAAGATTAAATTCAAAATAATAACAGATGGCGTAAGAATATTATAAAAGCTATCAACGTATTATTATTTCAATTAAAGCTTTATTAATAACAACAAATAGTTTATCCAATTAAAAATCCCAATGGCATTTATATGAGCTATAAATACCGTTGCAAAATTGTGATAAACGGCGTTAGATTTCGACATTTGTTGCAAGATTCCAATTTAACTCTCATTTCATTAAAAAAATATTAGTGTCAGTTAAGTCAAACATAAAATTGTTGATATTTTAAATCCAATTTAAATTTCTTAAACGTAATCGTAATGGAAAATAGCAAGATTTTTATAATAGCTAAAAATATAATATTATAAGGTGCAAAAATATCTAGTACTTGAGAATCATTTTAATGTATTTTTTCTATTAAGCGTTACATTTTGTTGTTGTGTTTTAAAGTATTTTATGGCTACAATTATATTAAAAGTATTTTCACAAATTTTTCACACGTATTGGAGCACATATTATAAGTAGTATAATATAATCTTGGAACTAGAGGTACTGGAGATTACACCAAACTAACAACGCCCTATCCGCATTATTGTACCTACATATATCTTTCTCATTTCAATAGGTCAGCAATCTCGCTCGCACAAGGTCCGTTTGTTTTAATTTTGTCAACTTCACGAAACTGGCAAAAAGAAAGGTGGGCCAGTTAAGAGAGAGTTATCAATACTACGTATTCGGTAATTTTCAAGTAGTATCTCCATGGCTAGATTTTAATTGCACATAAGGTCTAACAGCCCGACCACAGGACAGTGGCGCACCTTCAACATCTATAGTGTCTATGGGCCACGGTTGTCTCTTACCATCAGGATTCAGGAGACTCGTGTGCCTGTTCTTCTTATACCATAAAAAAACTCAAAGTTCATTAGACAATATTTATCAACAATCTAAACAAAAATTTTGGATTGCTTGAAATGATGGCATTGCTTTAACTATTCTTGCGATCGAATATAAGATAGCGATGCTTCCGTAACATCTATATTGTTTATAAGCGATGATTATCTCTTAATCGCCAGGAGATCTGGTTGTTGCTATCTCATAACATTAAAATACTTCCAAGTGGAAGGGACTAATGCACCATTATCTGTGAAAACTGCAAAAAACATTTATTGTATGGGGGCTGCCTTCAAATATTTAATTTAATCTATTTTTAGTATTTGTTGTTATAGCGGCAATAGAAAAATATCTGTGTAATATAAACACATGTATGTGTATAAACTCTCTACCTATCACGATTCGTATCGGTGACAGACAGACAGACATACGCACGGACGACGACGTCTTAGTAATAGAATCCTCTTCTTCTAACCCTTTGATTAGTAACCCTAAAAAGACCATTTGACACATTGAAGTCTTTTTACCGGTTAATTAATTTCTAATATTATTTCATACACAATCTTTCAATTATTTATCACCATCCGATATGCTGTCAATAGCTCGTATTTCCTTATTTCTGTAATAATAATAATAACGCATCATTTCGTATTTATTACCTAATGGACATCTGTCTGCTTGTTTTATCTTCATTTCTGTAAAAAAATATAAAATTTAAATACAGGAAAACGGAGAGTGCAAAGGTTTTATTGTACTTTTAGTACCTATATTTAATTCGGTTAACTATATTATAAATGTATTACTGCAAATGTACAAACTACGAGTATTGAACGAACAAAATGTATTTTACACTCGCGGCCGTCCGTAGGTTAATAACGCAACTTTCAATTATTTAGCAATAAGGCAGGGAAAGTGAAAACTTTTTCTCAATTCCACGCTCCAGTAGGCCAACAGTGGCTACAATTTCATAGCTTGCAACATCGGCCGACAACGCTTAGTTTCGTAAACTCGTTTTCGATGTTTAACTGTCTACACTTACTTATTGTTTCCTGCGACATTTTCAATTAATAGCTGTTGTCATCTCGACAATTTGTAGAAGCAATAACCGTTTGGAGTACCTACCATGGTCCAATTTGCAAGTAGTGACAACTACAACCGGCGTATGAAACCTGATAGTACCGACCCAAAATTGAATTTTGAAATTGGTTTTATTAAAAAATAAACAAAAGTCTCAATTAATATTAATGAATACTGTGAGATTAATTGACATTTTTGTTGACACGACTAATACAAATGCTTTAACATAAAATTTACATACAAGGTTATTATAATGACCGTCGGTCAAGGAGTTTAATGTATAGACTACTCGACTTGCGTCACTGAGCAACGCAAGTCTCGGGTTCAATCCCCGACGGTGGCAGGCATCGTGTGCTAGGCAAATGCCAGCACACAATACAGTTTAATGTCATTGACGAACTCCCATCATACAAGCATACTCTTACTCTTTCTTTGGGGTTTGATCAATTGTGTGATCTGTCCAGGGATATCTATTTATTATTTCATTTATTAAAATTCATCTAAATGTGGTTTAAGTAATGTAAGTATGACAAAACTTCTATATTGTAAAAATAGGGCTTGTCTTGCTTGTTACTATACTGGTATAAGTTCCTTTCACCATTCACCATTAAAAGTTCACACCTATTACAATGGTAACGTCAAAAAGACTAGATTTATAAACGATTTATGTTACACAAGAACCACAAATGCGATTTTAATTTTTACTGTCGTAAAAATACGAATAGTAAATTAAGTAAATGAAATCGCTAAGCCTGCTATCACCATTAACAAAATAAATGGAAAAATACTTGACATCATGAATCATCTCATTAGAATTCATAATCATTATTTATAACAATGGAGTACAATCAAAACACAAAAAATAACGAATTAATAATTATTTTCATTCAGAAAATTTGACATGATAGAAACTTATTACATAACCCGATTATTTTTAACTTATTCAAACACCAACATCAAATGAGTACGAGAGAAATTCTTCGCATATAGCTGCCAAGGTGTTATAATACGATACGAAAGCCGATAGTAAAAAAATGCAGAACGCGTGCCAGGCCTAAATTCGGATTGAAACCTTCATAGGTTTCCCTGTTGGTTAAAGATTTATTAAGGCTATAGCATTGATATACTCCATGTAAATCAACGCAATTATATCCAATTATATGGCGCTAGACATTGCTATTCTCTGGCAAACTTATATAGTGACATGAAACCCATTAACGGATAGCAATGTGAGATGATAGGGTGTTTCAAGGCAAAAAGTTACTAACAAAGAGACTGGAAGGTAAATTTTCAAACTTATCGATATTTATGAAATAGTGTTATACAATGTACCAAAATAGTACAACACTATTACATCGTTCATGGAAAATAATTAATTTAAAAAAAAATCATTTAATGTTATGACTCAGATCCTACGTATTGATATTTATCTTAAAACGTTATACAATTCGTATAATTGAGCCATTAAAATATATTATGACTTTAGGAAAGGCAATAATAACTAGAACGTATCAAGTTTTAAACGGAAGTGAAAATTTACCATCAAGCCAGTTTGTTTGTCGTTCAAAAATAAATAAGGTTGAAATCTACAACATAATATGATATCAATAAAACACTCTCTCTTTTGATGAATGTCCTAACGGCCATAATAACCGTAGGCCGAGACAGAGATGCAATAAAGTTTAAAATCCTTAATTTGTTTACTAAATCCCGAAAAATAATATATACCGGAAAATCTTTAATCGACGATATCGATAATACACAAACAAACCCTATCATAGTTTCCAATTAAAAGTCCTACCACTGAGACGTATAACTATGCCAGAGTGAACTATGATAATGCGACATGTCCATTCTCGGCAGTACGTGTTTAATTAGTGTGGGCAGAATTATGTAACGCAAAGTTTATATTTCTTTTATGATCTAACCTTGAGTTGTACACTTGATTCTTGTACTGATTGAGATATTTTTATTGCTCCTTGTTAACATACAACAAGATCTCGTAATGCTTCCTGTTTATTTCTAAATTTGTTTGGATGTTCTTGTGAAGATAAATTTCTTTAATTAAGTAGGTATATCAATTAAAGTGTCCGAACAAATTATTTATTTGCAACATAAGAAAGATGAAAGATCACATATCTTCAGCGAATTTTAAGAAATTCAATAAAATATTTTTTGTAAAGAATAGAGATAATGCAGTTATTCAATATCTTTGTAATATTATGTATAATAGAAATACATAATTACAGAATCATTATTTATTAGCTCGCGTGCAAGCTCTTCGAGTTTCTATTGAGAATTTGAATTCCACGAGCACTGACCTACTTGCAAGCCAAATTTAAAATGTAATAATCATAATTACGAAAACAAATCAAATATTTTAAGTTTGAAGAATTATTAATCCTGATATATTTTATCCTAATGTACAATAGGAATCTTTATCCAAATGATAATATTTGAACAGCCAAAGATTTACATTAAACGATGATACCTAAATCAGTCAGTACGACGTACCTATTTCATTTATTGAACTAAAAAACGACGTTCTTTGTAGATGTCATTTACATATTAGTAAAGGCCATATAAAATTAAACTTTACTTGCTTAATTTCATTTTAAATTAAAATGGCGGTTACCAAGAAATATAAAATTAAGATTTTAGTTGCTACTGCACAAATCAGTCTTATTTTAAATATATCTAGACTTCTTTTTGTCGTTGGTTTTTGGAAGTGTTATCCAGTGGTTTTTGCCGAGATGTAAAATCACATTAACAGTAACTTATCACTAATTCTTCTAAGTTTTGATGACTTTTACATTTTTTTATTAATATTAATAACACTATCCTATTTTTTTTTGCCTTCATGCCTTTTCGACCAGTAGGTAAGCGAATGTGATTATCCTTTCGCAGTGTAATTCAGGTTAAAAGTTCTGCTTAATTTATCTAAATTCATAATATAAAAATTATAATTGCTATTTTAATAATCCCTTGTTATCATTTTAATTTCATTATAATATTACGACGTATAAGAGGTTTTACATTGTGGAGTTTTAAATGTTACAACTTTCTAGGTAATATTCCAAACACGAAAATCTTACATCGTTAGTTTTTTTACAATTCCGCAGCTATTGAATGATAACTACTAGTTACCTACGTCATTAGAAAGTATATAGAAGTAATTTTGAAAAAAAAACCCTTAATAAATAGCACCTATACAAATAGTAATACAAGCAACGTACCTATTATGCAAAAAAATCTGCGAGAGACTCTATGTTAAATGTACCTATACGAGTAAATGTAGCTCTTACTTATATATTAGATGAAACTTAATATTATGACCATCTCAGCTAGCCAGCTCCTTTTTTACCTTATATTAACATTAAATCAAATTATTACAAGTTACAAGGGCAATTAGCATTTCTAATTGAACTTTACTCTTCCTACTATAATTAATTGCCTATCTTTCGTTAATTACTTATACAAGGTAATCCACTTTTCAATTTACTAGATTTAATGTTTACGGATATTTATTAATTTAGGAATTGGTGAAAGTGACTGTTTCGTCAACAGACCAAGGTCAGCGTTCACCAGAGAACCTACGAATGTGAATGTTGCATTTCAATCATTACCGCAATAATTTTATTAAACTTCGTAACGCCATCTGTTATCATTCTTTAATCAGTTAATGGTATAGCGCCATCTAGTGTACAAGTCTATACTCCAAAATATACACCCAATCGTAGTTTATCAAAATGACGCTAGAGGTCACTATTATCAAAAATGTTTAATCTTAAAAAAAACGAAATCTATATAATATAATAATAATACCTTTAAACGAGCAATTCTTGTACATATATATCAGCGATTTCGAAAACAGCTCAAACAATTTTCTTGAAATTTTGCATTTAGGGGGTTTCGGGGGCGATAAATTGATCTAGCTCGGTTTTATTTTCAGGTTTCTTTTATTAATCATGTTTTCATGGAATTAAAATCTATATCATTACAATACAAAACTAAATTTCGCCAACATTCGCATGATTAGAATAGTTCAGTTGGCAAATCGGGCGCCCTAATCACGCAGAAGTTCGGGTTCAAAACCTAGTCTGATTGATTTTTTTTATTTTTGAGTTCCTTCTTTTTGTGAGAAAACTATTCCTGGAAGCTCTACAGAAACAAGAAAAATATTGTAAAATATGTCAAATACAATTATAAAAAAATGTAATGTGCTAACAAAACATAAATATTTTAATCATAGTTACAATTACGGTTTTTTACAATAATGGATTTTGGTATACGTATTATGTAAAATTGGCCAATTTAGGCATCTTGTATAATTTTGTTCAGTTAAAGTGCACAAGTGAAGTATTAATGAAGATATAATTTCTTTCTTATTTCTGCTGAATCTTATTCAATGAGCATAGGTAAAAATATCACCGCTTTGTCTAATAAATATTAATAAACAGTGTAATAAAATGAAATGAAATTTTTTTATGGGATAAGACAGCGAACAGGCACTCGGGTCACCCGATGGTAAGAGACAACCGTGGCCTATAGACACCATAGATGTTGTAGGTGCGCCGCTGCCCTGGGGTCGGGCTGTTAGATCTTATGTGCAAGTCTACCGGCTAACCTACCCTCCGGACCGGAACACGGCAATGTCATTACGGCGGCAGGAATAGATAAGGCGGTGGAACGCTACCTGGGCGAAATGCTGCACAGCCGCACTCTACCACCAGTGCTCATGTTGGTAGTGACCCAGTTAATCTATGCTCGCCTCTTACGAACTACCTGGTAAGAAGGCATATTTGTTGAATATGTGTGTTAAAAGTTGTTACAAAACAAAAGTTTCTAAACATACCTACCAACAATAATGAACAAATAAGTAGTTTATTGATATAACTCTTAAGAAGGTAATTAAATATTTTCATTATGGAAGATCTCTTTCTATGTATGTAATACATGCGCTAGGAGACTTCGCTCTTCAATGTCTATTTTATATTTTAGTACCCCAGAAGTAGGTAAATAAATATTAACAAAATAATGATAAATACTAGATGGGGAACTAGAGGTTACAATATGCGATCGTGTCAGTAAAACAATTGCAATGTTTATATAATAATTTAATAAAAAAAGTAATATAATTGATGTAGGAATAAATTTTTAAAAGCATGTTTTTGTTGTATGAATCATTGCGAATATTTCAGAGATACGTGTAACGACCCCGCTCAAGTACGGGCATTTCACATTCGTTTCATTCGGTTTCACATGAACAATGGCGGGCGAGCCTGACGCGCATCGCTGCGCCTGCGCCGACCTGAAAATATAACAATACCCTGTTGCCAGATACACCTTGGGATTTTTTCATGAATATTATTCTATATTATAATATAAAACAAGTGATAAGACGAGATATTGAACATAGGTACTATGTCGCTGTCTAAAATTCAAGTTTTTGTTTTCGTAAATTACTAGTTACCTACCAATTATCGTTTGGAGGTTTTTTATGAATTATTTGTTCTTAACCGCGTGTATTTTACAACTAAAGCTAACGCCACTTAAAGACATTGTTACGTGTAGGCTTATTGTCAAGAACGCTGCACATGCGCTTGAATATTACAATTATTATGGGATTTAATGTAGGTAGATTACGTTGATATATAGTTTATGTACAAACTATAAACTGAATTATATGAAAAAACAGTTTTCGTGAATTCCCTTTGAAAAAAAAGTGCATTCCCTGCACAAATAAAACTTGTTACGTGACGGTGTAAAAATACATAATATATACCTACCTACCTACATCTAACTACTTTGAATGTATGTTAACGTTGTAATCCATTATGTTTTATCTTTTTGTTAATTTTTAGAGTTCCGTACCTACCTAAAAGTAGAAACAGAATTAAGAATCGGGTGTCCGTCTGTCTGTTATCAGGTTGTATTGGCGGAAAAGTGTTATAGTTTAGGTAATACCAGAAGGCTTTAAACACTTTTGACGTTTTTGAGGTGTGAAAATTTCAAGAATAACTTTTGGTAAGAATAAGTGAGGTTTAAATACTTTAAAAACAACGTTTAAAAATGAGTATTATTAAAAACAGAAATAGAAGAGCGGCCATTGTTCGCCGACAGTCATTTATTTCACAGTAAAATTGTGATCTGTTTTTTATTTTATCTCCAACCGAGACTTCAGTGGAATTGTGTGAAAAATAACTTGAACCATAAAATATACAATTAAAGACAAGAACAAAATAAGATGCTACCGACTCCGCTTCTTATAAAATAACTTTATTATGTTATTAAAATTCGAATATTTAAAACTTTGCGCTCGGTTAATTCACATTTGAGGTTTGTTAATTGTGTTAAAATATGTAATTTTGATTTTTAATACAAGTTAAATACATTCGTTTGAATTTCGAAAAACCCTTCACAAATTTAACAACCAGAGAGACAATTTAACGTCGTTTTATACTCTTAATATGTATTTGATTTACCTGACAATATTCTTCTACCAGCAGCTCATAAGCGGCAAGCATAGCTTAAATGGGTCAACAGGACCACTGGCGGAAGAATGCTGCGATCCACCATCTTACCCATACCTGCCGCCGTAATGACATTGTTGTGGTCCGGCCAGCCACAGGACACTGACGCACCTACAGCATCTATGTACCACGTCGTTTCTTACTATCAAGAAAGCCGTATGCAAAGTTTCATAATATAATTCTATCTCACATACACATAGCTTCACGCCAGGCCCCCTGCGGGGTAGGCAGAGAGTATCGAGTGCCAAACGTCACGATCCCTACACACTTGCCTAGCTTCATCCACATTCATCAATCTCTTCATGCATACACGCCGGTTGCGGAGACTCTTGACACCACCCTCGGA
>DVZL01004616.1:0-12745 GCA_018236625.1 Lasaia peninsularis | reverse complement strand
CTAATCCCAAAGTAAGCAAATTATATGCTTGTGTTATGGGTGTTAGACAACGATACTAATACATAGAAATACTTAAAAAATAAATACAAGAATAAATTTAATAAAGCCCAGACCCGGAAATACAAACATCTATGTTCATCACACAAATGCTCGTCCCCGTCGGGAATCGAATCCGAACGCGGTTAGTCGATGCGGTTAGGCGTGTACGCTAGCCACTCGGTCAACAAGGCGGTCAATTATTAAGTAGGGGTAAATTGGGTACCCATTTTACCTATAGGTACCCAATTTGCCCTTTGACGTTTTCTAAACATTTAAAAACTTATGTTGAACATCTAGACTACAAATATAAAAGAAAAACAACAAACGCATTATGACGTAATTTCAAATTTTAAAATAGATTTCGTAATTTTGTAAATAACTTTAAAAAATCCATAGTCTAGAAAACTTTTAACGCAAACATGATTTTATGTTGCTATAATCATCGTATATACTTAAGTCAATGTTTTAAATATTTTTTTTTGCCTAAGTACGAATATGTTTGTTTTATTTAATGCTAGCGACCTGCTTCGGCTTTGCACGGGTATATTATGTATTATGCATATAAACCTTTCTCTTGGATCATCTTTAAAATAAATATATATAAAAAATATTTTAAACGGTTAAAAGCTAAAAAATAATTTGATAACTCCTAGCTACTATATGGAACCAATCTTATCATAGATCTGATCAGACAAATAAGAAAATAGTTGGGCGTAGCGTATCCAGAGTAAATATGTTAAAAAATATTGACACACCAGGTACCGAATTTAATCTCCGGCTAGGGTAATTTGTTCTATGAGTTTTTTCGAATTTATCTGAAACAAGCAAAAATTCCAACCAAAAATCAAGCACCACTGCTTTTCTCTTTGGGGATATCAGCGAGACGATATTTTTATCAAATATTGGTTAGTTCCTTTGAGATAAGCAATTTTCAAGAAAGTGATAGGATATTTCAAGCTGACAATTCTCTACAAAGCGGAGAAAATATTTCAATAATTAGTCTCGCCCAACATTAGCGACGTGACAATGTGTCCAAAACACAATAGTATTTAATACGCATGTTAGTACAACTCCATTATTTGCCTGCCAAAAATGTTCCAATGTTACATTGTACGCCTAAACCGAATATCTAGTTTTACACAAATTATTTCCATTGTTAATTTTTAAATTTCAAGTAGTCATCCATGATAAATTTTAATGTTTATGTGTTCTAACATTAAAATAGATAATAAGTTTTCCAGTCTTGATGAAAATGACGCCATCAGAAAAATTTTGAGTAGCAAATTTTGGAGCATGTAATCAAATATACTATTTGGAGATTACACTCCTAACAACGACCTACCCGAATATGTAGTATTGGTATTTTTTTCTAAACAAAGCCAAAACAAGCAGGCCTGTGAGACTGAGACAGCCGGCTCTATCAGAATGAGATAGAGATATGTTTCTCTAAAGCTTAAGATACTTTCTGGAGATTATATTCCGGAAAACAACTTGTCCCGAATATGTAGTAATGCTAACTCTTTCTATACTGGTAACTTCTCTATCTGTCAGTTTCATGAATTCGACAAAAGTTAAAACAAATCGTCTCTGTGAGAGCGCGATAGCTAGCTGTAGAATGAGAGAGATGTTTAATATTGTGGACAAGACGTTGTTAAGAGTATAATCTCAAGAGAGTAACTTTTGCTCCATGCTTCAGAAATGTTTGATTTGATGGTCCAAATACAATAAAAATTGTTTTACTCGTCAAAAACCATTAATCAATGGTCATAGTCTAATCTGTTTCAGTCATGAAACTAAAGTACTATCTGGTTATTACACTCATAACAATGACCTGTCCGCAATATTAAATATCTCATAGGGCCAACTATCTCACTCTCGAAAGGCTTATTTCTTTTGACGCTGTTCAATTTGGAAAGAGTTAGCAATATGGCAAGACAAATTTTGATAGAAGTGTAATCTTACGGCTTTTAGCTTCATAGAATTAGCGATGTAAGGACGTGACATTTTCCTGAACTGTCCAAGCAACAATAAGGGTCTCCTTTTACGTCTATGTCCAATTAGTGTTGGTTTTCCATCGCGTTTTTAATCTGTATACGTCACGGCCAACGTGATAAAATGCCGCACATGAGCGACATGCCACAAATGAAACAGGCGCCAAATGTCTACAGTCTATTTTAATTAAGAATATTTATTAGCATTGTCCATGCCATTGAAAAATCTATTTGTACATATTGAGGAATATTATCTTATAGCAATGAGCTGGTAATTAATACATCAGAGACAATTAGTACTAAGTGATATTTATCGCAGTTATTTGACGTTCGCGGGTTTATTCATTTTCAGTTTACAGTTCCCAAAGGGAAATAACGGTACACTATTATTGAGACTCCGCTGACCATCTGTCTGTCAGACCCTTTTGTCTGTCAGGTAGTTAAAATTTTCAACGATGTATCATTTCTGTTGGCAGCAACAGAAATGATACATATATACTAAAAACAGAATAAAGTCAATTTTAAGGGGACTCCCATACAACAAACGTGATTTATCGCTAAGGTAATTCCCAACAACCAATAGATGTCGCATATAATATAGATCTCAGTATTATGTTTATTATCTTGTTTATATACTCCTAATAATTATTATATGCTATCTAAATATTTTAAATGCGATTTATTTTGCTGTTTATCAAATACTCTTCAATAATTTTGACAAATAACATCGAAATAAGTAAATGTGTCAAGTTTTTTAACTAATTAGTAAACATAATTAATATTATTTTCTTTTCTTATTAAGTAAATACAACAACAGCTAATTATAATATTGTTATTTTATTAATACAACATTCGTTTTTTTTATAATATTAAAGCGGTATAGCAAGAAACTTAAAAAGTCAGGTGGAAAGTCCATCGCCATATCATCCTCAAATCCAACTCCAGGCAACATTATATTCTTCTAATTAATCCGCGATCCGGAATCTCGTTCGTCAAAGTCGGCCAGTGACTAAGCGGTACCACAGTGGTAATCATTAAGATCTGTAGCGTGTACTTTAAGGCTTCATCTAGTAGTGTACGTATTTTTGTATCTTTATGTCTTTATTATTTGATCTTATTAATTTTACTACCTTTTTTCTTCGACTTCGCTTGTTTTGTGAGTGATAAGGTTCTCCCTTTCCTATCAGGGCCATCTAACGGAATCCACGACTAACACTTATTTATCTTTCGAATGTCGTTTTTTTCTCAAAAGCTGATTGAGATATAGTTATATTTCATGTTTTTATATTGCTTTATTTAATTAAATTATTTTTTTATTCTTTTGTCTCACTCCTGTTCCTTCGACTGTTTTAAAGGCTGAGAAAGATTTCTACAAAAATAATGGCATTCATTTTCCGTTTGTAACAAAAAGTTTGTGTAACAAATTTAGCATTTTAAAAAATTATGCACGATTTTTTGTTAGTTGTGACTAACAAAGTAATTTAAACGCAATTTAACATGCTCCATACAAATTACACCTCCCATTTTGGGGAAGTGGGGGATTAGAAAGAGACACAAAATAGCCTATGTCACTCTCCATCCCTTCAACTATCTCCACTTAAAATATGATTCTTTTAACGGACAAATAAACAGACACACACACTACAGTTTCAAATTTATATTAGTATGGATTTTATGGGCACACTTTATACAATATTAATTAATTGATTGTCGGTAAGTAGGTCAATATGACGGACTCTCTACAGCGATATATTGACTTGGCTTCACATTTAATTTCTTTCTTTCCTTAGTTTTTACTTTTAGCACCACCTAAGTGGATTATGAAATTAGATATTGATAACTAACGCCTCTATGGTATCAGGGTTTGAATCCCAGGTAGGGCGACGTGTTCTTTGAGTTTTTTTATGTATCTTATGAACATACGTTGCTTGGAATTAGATTTGTGTCCGAAGTGGAAACGGACTCAACGTCTGTCACATCCTAGGTCTTAATATTGTCACCTAATCGTAATATTGTACCTGCCTTCCATTTCGGGGTAATGTGCGTGACGATATTTAGATTTAGATTAGGCTGGAAGTTGTACGCGACGCTACCCCGTGGGGTATATAAATAATGAAATAAAAATGCGCACGAAGTCGCGGGGACAGCTAGTGATAAAATAAAATCATTAAAAATAATCATTATATTTAAGACTATTGAAAGTAAAAGACTAAACAATATTTTAATGAAAAATATAGTTATGAAAGGCAATAATAGTAAGATGCTCATGACACCTCTAATGATGATTTTCATGTAGGTCATCTCTGGTACGTTATTGTAATGTTTGTTATAGTATTTGGGCATTTTGTTTAAGCGTATATTGTTAAGCCACTTCATATTGAAATGGTCATTGGCTTTCGTTTCTAAAGTTTAATGATAAATGTTAACTAAATAAAAAAAATATTTTAATTACCGGTAATTAGAAGCGGTCGTTTCACATATAATGTAAATAATCCTAATTTTATCGTTCTCTTGACCATGAAGCTATAGGTACTATCTAGAGATGACTCCTAATAACCTGCTTGGAATGCTATACATCTATCTCATTCTATTAAGGCCGGCTATCTCACTCTTACAAAGCTAGTTTCCTCCCTTCCTCTAGAGTGCGCCTTAAGACCCGATCTCCCGCTTTCACCAGTCGCTATCAGCTAGCTAGGTACCCTCTTTAAGTCGTCAGTCCACTTGGCTGGAGGGCGCCCAAATCTACGCTTACCGGGACGCGGTCTCCATTTGAGAACCCGTCTACACCACCAACCATCGGTTCTGCGACAGATCTGACTAACCCACTGCCACTTTGTAAAGATATACTATTTTGTTAAAAATATATAGAGGGCTTCCTCCTACATCCGGTCTACTTATGATTTCATCACCTTTGGTGTGTTATGTGTGGTGTGTTATCGATAAAAGGGGAAGAACTTAAATTTGGAAAAATCCATAGACATAATATATACCTAATTAATCTGTAACTCAACTCACTTTATTATATTGATAAACATGCATTTTTTAAATTTTACATAGATTAAAGATTAAATAAATATGTATTTAAATGTTTTACCATAAATGTTTAAATAAATTAATATTATTTCAAATAGATAATATTTGAAATTAAGACTTGCGAGATTAAAGAAAATATCAAATTATTAAGTGCAATGAGAGTGCTGCCATCGAGTCACAGATTAATTATATAATTACTTGCTTTCCGCCCGCGGCTTCACCCGCGTGAATTATTTTATTAACACAGACAACTTTCAAAGGTCAGAAAATTTTCCGGCTTATATTACTTATTCCGTAAAAACATACCATTTTTTTAATGTAGTTGGTTATAATGTTCTTCCTCTAGGTCAACCCTATCTCTGTGCCATATCCCATCAAAATCGGTTCAGTGGTTTAGGCGTGAGAGCATGACAGACAAACAGAGTTACTTTGGCATTTATAATATTAGTAGTGATGTCTATGTTTTTTGAGACTAAAGGCAGGGTCAGGGGTTTGTCACAAAATACAACAAAGGCACTCCTAACAAAGACCTATTCCCATATCATATGTAATGAATAAAATACACTATTTCATCTATATAAAATTTCAACGTGCAGGTTAAAACGTCGTACATGTACGACATTTCGTTTCGAAAACACTGTCCACTGTCATGGTGACGCATGCGCTGAATGTATTGATTATTCCGTACCTGATAACAGACTTCGATGCCTCTTACTTATCTGTGAAAATCTTTTGAAGTTCACCGATAAGCTAACCTTGACTGCAATAAAAATAATTACAGACCATATAAACTTATTCCATCAAAAAAGGATTGTTTGACGTTTTTATTTTTTTATATTTACCTACTTACAGTTTTCTAGCATTCTAAATTTCGAATGTTTTTCGGTTATGAAATTTATTTTCCTGAAAGCGCGCGAAATGCAGTATACTATACGTCATAATATGTATTACATGATAATATAATTAATTTAAAATATACTAGAGTCTTGATACATAAAACATGATTTGGAAATTATTATTTTCGATGTCTTCGCCAATGCAAATTGATTTTAGTTATTGTTTTTTAAGTGAAGATGTTATATTTTAATTTTAAACGTTTGTATGTGGGTAGTTATGAAACTTAATTTAATACCACGTCTGTACTGGTTATTTTTTTATTTCTATATATTCCATAAATAATATAAGTATCTTTACAATATACCTTTGAGGTTTTTATGAGATGTTTGCTTAAACATTCTGCGACTTATACACAAATGTATGTATGTATATACAGAAAAGTATATTGGCTAATTTATAAACGCATGCACGTCTATAATCAATACAAAATTAGGTATATACTTAAAAAAATCGATTTGTCGCCAATGAGGTCGAGTGCCAACTTTGATGCACGAGGTCCCTTGTTTTTATAAGTTTTTTCATTTTATCTGAAAATCGTAACATTGCCTGAGATTGGTTTTGTGCCCTATATGGCGAGGTACTTTCGACCTGTCACGTCATGGGACGTAATATTATCGGCTGATCGTACCTCTGCCTAGTGTCTATACTTTCGGGTAAGATGGGGGATAATTGTGTTTTTTTTACTTCAAAATATTTAAAAAATACTGTCTAGCCCGTAACTCCGCACGTTAGTTAGGGAAATACTTATATTGAAATAAATACCGTTTCACCCGTAACTCCGACAGGGTAGGTAGAGGCATACTTATATTAAAATAAATACTGTCTCGCCCGTAACTCCGAAGGGTTAGGTAGAGGAATACTTATATTAAAATAAATACTATCTCGCCCGTAACTCCGAAGAGGTAGGTAGAGGTATACTTATGTATGTTATACGTTTGTCGAGTTCGAAGTTACATCATCCAGGTATATACTGACAACTTGGAGTATTCAATTTTTACGCACATAAAGTGTTCATCTACCTTTCATATGTATTTAGACTCAAGTAGCAATGATAAACAAGAATGTATTTAATTACGTTATATACTCATATGTAGCATATATATAATATACTGTAGTTGGCGCGCTTTCAGTAGAATGCTGATACCTTCATTGTGCTGAGTACGCGCACGATTTTACGATGCATCATATTTCCAATACGGAGGCTATTTTAGTTAAGAATGCCAACGTAAACACTTGTATTTTACGATGCCTAAAAAATCTAAGTGCTGGATATACATTTTATATAATAATTAAACCATTATTGTTCCGTGTTGTTTGGGATCCTTTTGTAGAATAGACCAACTGCCTTCCTACCAGGCAGCTCGTAAGAGGCGAGCATGGGTTAAAAAGGTCATAGCCTATAATAAGACCACTGGTGTTAAAGTGCTGTGCAAGAACTCGCCCGGGTCCCCGGACCAACGTCTCTACCTATTCCTACCGCCATATTGACATTGTCGTGTCCTGGTCCAGAGGGTAGGGTAGCCAGTAGACTTGCACATCAGGCTTAACACCCCGGTCACAGGATAGCGACACACCTACAACATCTATGGAGACACTATAGGCTACGGTTGTCTCTTACCATCAGGAGAGCTGTGTGCGAAAAGAATCGAGCAAGCGCTTCTTTTTTTTCATAAAGTTTCAAAATTGGTAAAATTTATGAAAATCAAATCCATGACCTTACACAAATTCTAGGTTTTATTAGGAATAGTACCTACCTCGGGAACCGAGCTTGGATCGGTAGTTCTTTTTGATCAGCTTTCGCCTACTTTATAAAATTGGCATCGGACGGTAAAACTACGAAGCCGGAGTCGGTAATATTTTTCACCAAGTTTTTTATAGATGTCGTGATTTTGGCGATTTCATTTCAAGACTTAGACCTATCTCGATCAATTTTTTACCCCCAATACCCCTAGATACTAAATTTCAGCGAAATCATTAGGACCGTTTCCGAGATCGCCGGTATAAATAAATAAATATACATTATAAGAAGAATTTCTCATTTTAAAGTATTAGATTAAGGCACTTTAGAAACACATCATCTTTTGTGTAAAAAGTGTTTTTGTTCCCGCAAAATTTAGTTAAAACCGGTCAAGTGCAAGTTGGACTTGCGCACGATGGGCAACGGACCATTATAAAAATGTATATGTAATTGTATGGGAGCCACCTTTAAACATTTATATTATTTTGTTTTTGATATTTCCGTTTTTATCGTTTGTATAAGAAACCCAGAAAAATATGCTTTGTAGCTACATTAAAACTATCTGTTGTAATAAGAAAAAACAAATATTTTATTTGTGCCCTTAGGGGTGAACAAACCCAAACGGGATGATATAAAGAAAACGCTGGAGACATTTTGTCGCCGTATTTCCACGTCCTTCAGCCGACCTTCAAGATTTTCCTCAAGGAAAAGTGCTTTCAGTTTGATCATGACTTTTAATGTGTAATGTGGAAAGTTTTTACGGCTCTCTCAAGACATTTTGCTATTAGGTACCCACTTATACAAGTATATAAAATGACTTTGTGTACTTAACACTAGTTGTATTTTATTTAGGAAACTATAGGTATATATTTTATGGGATATGGAAGCGGCTCTCCTAATGGTAAGAGACAACCTTGGCCCATAGTTGCTGTGGGTGCGTCGCTGTCCTATCGTCGAGTTGTTAGGCCTGATGTGCAAGTCTACCGGATACCTTACTCTCCGGACCGGAATTCGACGTTGTCATTATGGCGGCAGGAATAGGTAAGGTGGTGGATCCCTACCCGGGCGAGTTAATAACGAGTATTTTTTTGTTCACTTACCCAACAGCAAGTTGAAGTTGATTTTTTTGAGTTTTATGGCGTTTTGAAAGAATGAATATCTTCACGCACATATCCCCGAAAGAATCGGCAGAAGTATGAATAGGCATATGCACCCACGGTTAGCTGATGATATTAAGATATGACAAGTGGCAAGTCCGTGCCATATGGAGCACAAATCCAATCCCAGCGTTTTAATACCGCGTAATAATGCCCGTAGTATAATATGCGTTTTAATTATTAAATCCGATTAATTGTTCATAACGAAAACAAAGCCACTTGCACGACGTCAGGATTCGATTCCCGGGTTGATAAACTTGTTCGTTTTAAGTTTATTTCATTTATCTGAAAAACATATTTTTGTCTGAGGCTGCTGATATGGCGATGGACTTACCACCTGTCACATCATGGGACAAATCACGTCTGATAGTCGTGGGTACACTGTACATCTGCCTACCGTTTTAGAGGTATGGGCGTGACGACCTTTATTTAAACAAAGTTGCAAACCTCGATATTTTTGGGTTAGATAACAATGTTGTAGAGAGGTTTGTTGCAAATGCCAAATATTTAAATTAATACTTTCGATTGTCTTATCCGATAATTAATTATTCTGACAATGGTTGAGAGCATAAACACTAAACGCTTTTCGTTCATTTCTTAAAGCATAGGGTTGCCAGTGCTAACGAATGAAATTTACTGATTAAATATCACATCATCAGGGGTACAAGTAAACATTTAAATAATCAAAAAAGACTGGCGTACGAAGGGTTCCCTGCCGTTCTCCATTTTCTACACAAACAGCAAAAAAATCACGTTCATTGTATAGGAGTTACATTCTATTTTGTAGTATTTCTTGTTAAGTCGTCTTTCTATAACGATTTATAAGGTCAGACGGACAGCGGAATCTTAGTAATAAGGTCTCATTTTTACCCTTTGGATACGGAAGCCTAGAAAGATATAGGTACACAAACAATGCTTTTCCGCGATCAGCGAGCTTAACAAGAAGGGTTGTGTGGATTTTATTTGTTCGAGAATAATGTTCATATGGTTGTATTTAATCATTTATCCACATCTTTCCAGAAAGCCAGTAGGTTCTTTAAGCTAGTAATCATCCATCAGGTAATTAGGTAATTATCCATACTTTGACACAAAAGCTCTAGGGCTTGATTGTTTTTGTGGCAACTTGTTTTTTGAGTGAGAAAAACGTAGCGTTACTTGGGATTGGATATCTGACCGATATGGCGATGGACTCGTAGATCGGACTTGCTTTCTCACAATGAGACCTATAAATCGTAGGCTGAACGTAGGGGAATAAGTGTGAACGTCTGCATATCCCTTGCGAGATATGGGGGCAATGATGTTTATTTGTTCAGTTATTTAATTTCATATAGTACATCAAGTCTATTTATTCATTCGACGATTGTGCGACTCGATCAAAAACGACACATAATTTACTTTCAACGTACTTTTCGCTTCGCAACTTCAGGAAACGCGGCCACCTATTGAGAAGATCCGGCGAAAAAAGCTCAGCGGGCTTATCTTTTTTCTTATTTTCTAAATATTTGAATTTAACACAATTTAGATTTAATACATAATATTATAGATATTATTATATAGGTACATTTTGTATATTTCTTTAAATGTAGGTACATCTTTTATATGATAGGGAAGTCCATTCAGTCAATAGTATAAATATGTATTATATAGTAGCTTCTTATTAACTTTTACACTTTCACCTGATATGTGTCTAGCTAAATTGTCCCTACAACAAGCGCATAACAATACTAATGTTGGTACAATTGACTTTAATTGTCTCCTGTTTAAACTTCATAATTGCGTAGTTACGGACGATACAATGTTGGATATATTTTCTTTACGTCTTCATATCACTTCATTAATATTCGTACCAATTAACTCTATAAGCCATAGGATATTAACCACCTTCCACCTGTGGCTTCGCCCGTGTGAGTTATTGTAATAACACAGATAACTTAAACCGTGTAAATTGTGTTAAAACATACCATCTTTTTAATGCAGTCGGTTTATAATGAAGTTTCTTCTTCAAGGTCATCCCTATCTCTGTACCAAATTTTATCAAAATCGGTTTATTGGATAAGCTGGGAAAACGTAACTGAGAGACAGACAGACATAGTTACTGTCGTATTTTTATAATATTAGAGTAGGGATTAGTTTATAGTATTAGAGTAGACAGAAGGCTAAATGTACTAACTAGAGATTACACTCCTAACAACGACCTGTTTTTAATATTAAAATATATTCATTATCTCACTCATAATGCTGGCTTGTTTTGCCTTTCTCAACTCCACAAAACTGACAGAAAGAGTATTTGGCCAGTCTAGAGAGAGTAGCAATTCTAGTTATTCAGGACAGTTCTTTCTTAGGAGTGTAATCTCCAGATAGTACCTTTATCTTGATGATTTAATATACCTACCTGTCAGACTGACGTTGTTATACTGGCGGTTTGACAAGACAGATTTTCTTTACGAGTAATTCGTCGTAAGTTTTAGGGAGGATAGTATCAAAATATTAGAGAAATATATCGAATGTACGAGGATAAGTAATTGTGTATGAAATTTAGAGCTTTCTCGGGAATTCATTGAGCGTCTAAATACATGCAGTACGTAGTGAAATTTGCCAAAATTGGTTCAATAGAGATATATATGTTATTGCTAAGAAAAAAAGCAGCGTTAAAATCTAAGCCTATCTAGTACTACGTATTATATTAGATAATTAGCACATTAACATTAAAATTCATGCTTACTGCGATGTTATTTTTTCTTAAACGATTATGAATCATTGAACATTTTGTTCAAAAATAACAAACAAATCTAAATTAAATTGCAAAATTAGCAAGTGTATTATAATTAGCAAGATGGTATTTAGCACAAACTATATAACATTTATTAATGGCCTTATATATTTATAACAGAAGAATTGTTTGAACGCTAATGAAAAATTAGAAGCAAACTTAATGAATGAATGCTTCTAACATATTCAAATCTAGCCATGAAGTTACTAAGTCCTCAACTTTAAATATCTATGTTATAGACCCGGCTATCTCTATTTCTAAGGCCGATTACTTTAGACATTATCAACACCACAAAACTACCAGAAGAGGTTGACCAGTTTAGAAAGAGCATTACTACGTATTTGGGACTTTTGTTTTTGGGGGGGGTCTTTGTCTGGGGTGTAATCTCCAGATAAGTAGTAGGTACCTTCAAATGCTCTCGACTTATGTAGACTATTGACTTAAATTCGTAAAACACGTACATCCACGATTAGCAGGCAATATTAGGACTCATTATGTGAGTGGTGGCAAATCTGTCATCATATCGGGCACAAATTATCAGGTTGCATACGACGTTTTCCTTCACCGTAACAGCACATAGAATATATTTTTAGCCTAGAAAAACTCATTGGTACATGGCAGGTTTCGAACCTGGACTACCGAGATGGAAGTCCGAAGCGCGTAATACTAAGCCACTGAACCGAAGTAATAATATAAACAATTTTTCATGTGTTTCGATAATTATTTTGTAGCGAGGGTACTGGGAGGAGTGGAGAGATACTTGATATCTGAAACTTCATTAACCGTCGCAACCGAGTCTGTTTTCAAAAAGGACCTATTTTAATTTATTCGCAGAACAAAATTCAGTTAAGTGTTAGGCAAAAAAATGGAGGATGATTAATTTTTTTTTAATAATAATTTATCATGTTTTCTATTTCGTGTTCTTTAAATATTATACGAATGCAAAATCAACACATACATAAAGTATTTTTCATCGTTGGCGCTTGGTGACACTTCCACGTAAGTATTTTTTTTAAAAACACGTGATCTTTTACACATTACCACTTACATAGTATAAAACAAAGTCGCTTCCCGTTCCTGTCTGTCCCTATGTATGCTTAGATCTTTGAAATTACCCAAC
>DVZL01004615.1:0-12745 GCA_018236625.1 Lasaia peninsularis | reverse complement strand
TCCATATGTTTTAGAAAAAAAAGTTTTTTCAGACGTCCCAAAGTCACAGTAAATGAAATAAGAAGCAAAAAGTTTAAACAAGCGCTAATTTTTAGTTTTTAAACGAGAGACGTACTCCAACCCTAAATACACATTTGTCTTAAAACAGTGATTAATTACATTTATAGGATAAACAAATGAAATTCTAATTACGAATTTTGAATTTTTTTTAACTAAACTGCCAGCTACACAATTATTTTTTCATGGAATGAATTCTCTTTTGTAAAAAATTAGGACAAAAACAATAAAAACGAAAATGTTTCGATTTTTTTGATGAGAAGTATATTATTTGATTGTAATAATAATATTTTCAGTAAAGATTACTGGCCAATAAAATTAATGTCATAAGTAAATTTGACATATTTTGTCTTAATTGTTTTGAGTGCAAACACAAAGTTTTTATAAATAAAAACTAACTTAAATTTTTTCGTGAAACAAATAATTCCATAAAATTTTAAAATAATGGTAACCATGATAATATTTCTTATTTATTGGATATTCATGTTTATTCAATAACATTGAAGACTTTAATGTGTAGTTTTATGCCATATGATATAATCTAACACATCAGTGATTAAGTAGGTGCAGAAGAAAGGTTGTGATAATTTATAATTAAAAATTACCTTATAAGTTATCCCTCCATAATCTGCAAAATGACAATATATCGAAGACAGAGTTATATTAAGGACTGTGTGAGCAACATTATAAATTAAAAAATGTACATAAGTCACATAAGCAGTAGATATCTGAGCTTGCAACCAAAAGCATTACGATTACATATTACTTCTCTTTTTATAGCAGTATGGTCTAGACAACTACTTAACAAATGGTGAATTATAAATTTTAATCTTATAATTTATACTATTTAAGGGTGATTCGGATATTGATGTTCAGTATGATAAACCACACGTTTTATCTTTTACTGAGATAAAAGAGGCAGCAGAAAGAAATGAGGATGGTATTATTCATACACCTTTATGTGTAAGTATTTTTCTTTTAGCCTTCTGTGGTGAAGTGTAACCTAAGTCTTATCTATTGAGTATAGATCTACCCATGTCGTAACTTGAGATAATATTATGTACTAGTACATATCGCATCCTTAGTAACATAAGGGCACAATCCAAAAAGTAGTAACATAACTTTTGTTTTCAAATAACATGTTTACAATTACATATTTAAATTATGATTGAAATTTGGGAGATTTCTCTTTCTGTCAACGCTAATCGGTAGAGAATATCAATTTGTGCTCTGAAAATTTAAAATAACATTCACAAAAATTTTTACTTTATCCCTTATTATTACTTAGGGTGCGATAGGTTGTATATGGTTGTGCATCAAAGTAGAAGTACATGTTATATTTGTCACCATATAGCAAGACCTAATAATCCTCTTCCTCACATTGTGTTGCGATAAGTTGTTGAAATCTAGGTCTAGACAAATGCTGCAAAAATTCTGTTTTTTTAGGAAGCTAAATTAAGCAAATACATGGACTATAATATTTACTTGAAATGTGAAAATCTACAATATACTGGAAGGTAACTTTAATGAATAACATTATTTTTCCACTTTTTCATTAAGATTATTCAAGTCCTAGGCCGATAAAGACTGTATCTACATTAGATCAAACATTCGAATTGGCTGAGGGTGAGCCAAATATCATTTAATCTTACTTTCCCAAGTTCTTACTTCTTTCTTATATCTCTATCTTATAGGTACATTGAAATATATTACATTTTACAAACTGATTTTGGTGAAAATTAGTAAAAGATTTTAGGTTGTATTTTACACTTTCACTATTTAACTGCTAACAAAACTTTTAGGTATACAAAGTTTTTTTATGAAAATGTGATACGTATTTGCAACAACTTTAAAGTAGACGCACCTCTTCCACCAATAGAGAACTCACAATTTTAAGACACCTAACTAGTGTATTTCCTTACCTTTTTTTATTCGACCGCCTCGAATCACAAGGGGGTACACGCCTAGCATCATCGACCGACCGCGAGGCTCGGGTTTGATTCCGACGAGGGCAGGCATTTGTGTGATGAACACGTTGCATGTGTTTATTAAATTATTTGTGACATATACTTGAAGTTTTTCTATGTATTAATATCGTCGTCTAACACCTATAACTCGAGCATAATATAATTTGCTTACTTTGGTGTTAGGTTAATTTGTGTAATTTTCCGAGAGATATTTATTACTTTTTATATGCTTATATGTAAGTATGATTTGAATATTTGATTGTACAGTTGTACAGAAAGGGGTATTCGTAACGCACTCGTGGCAAGGCTCGAAGAAGTGGGTACCAGAGGAGTGATTGTACCCTCAAATGGAGACACAGCATTAGCCACTGCATATCATGGAAATTCTCTCGGTGTACCGGTAAATTTATATGACTCTCTCGTCTTAGTGACAATCCGTAGTATATTAGAATAACTCCTCCGTAATTAATATTTGTCTGAGTATTTATATTAATATAGCGATCGCTGTGTAGTGCCAAGAATACGCGATTTTATAGTCAAATGTTAGAAAATAGTATCGAGAAAAAAAAAATTGACTACGTGACAAACACCGCCGCACCAGTAAATTTTATGGTCAATTGTCATCAAGAGGACTGTATGCATGTTAGCTGTCTTATCACATAAGAAACCATGATGATTTGTAAGAATCGCTGATATGAGTAACTGTGGCTTTAGTTCAAGTTCATTTATTTGCTCTCAGTAGAGTACACAGGTAATAGGTCTACCAGTCTATTTCACAGTAGGCAGTGGCGGATAAAGCCGGCTGGGGTCCTAAAATTACATTGAAAAGCCATCGCTCTCTTTGAGAATAGCTAAAAAGCTTTTCCATTCATATTTTACATATTTGTTTTTTTTTGGGCACAGGCGCGGGGCCCGTAGCATTTGCTGCCTCCTAGTATATCTATATATATAGTAGGTACTTAGGTAGGTACTATGCCTATTGATTAGCATGCAAATATACAAAATTCTAAAATTTACGATCAAATAATTTAATTTTAACTTCATCATTTTAGTCTATCGTATAAGGGAGCGTTCAAGTATTGACTACGTAACATAATTCTTTGAGATTTTTAAATCCTCCCATTTTCACCTATAAAAGTCACAATTAAGTTGCACAAAGTTCCGGTAGGTAGAAGTCACTTAAAAAAATTTTAGATTGTGCCACTATAAAAATACGATGTTGCGTAACACGTTGTTCGACCCTCCCCCCCCTAATACCCCTGTAACGCATCTTAACGTTTTATAAAACCCCCCCTTTCCCTCAAATTGCGTTATGTTATACTTGAACGATCCCTAATATACGAGTAGTAACTATACCTACGTTACGTATTTTTTGTCAGGTAACTGTTGTGATGCCGAATCACACTCCAGCTGCGCAAGCGCGTCGGTGTTCTGAGCTTGGGGCCGAAGTGATCTTTTGTGGAGACACACTCGACGATTCTACTAACTACGCCAAGAAAGTAATTCGTGAAACCCAACAGGTTCTGCTTAGGTTGGGCTATTTCTAGCACATAAAAACAAGCATACCTAAGCATAATACTTACTTCATTATTGTGAAAGCAGGTTAAAGTAAGTAAGAATTTAGGTCAGATTGGGTTACACCAATATAATAATGCGTAGTTCCGCAAGCGTGTGGATAGCTATTACCAATTATATATTTAGCAACAATTTTAAAACAAATTACCTACTCTAAAAAAATCCCCTCTGCGTTAATTGACGCAAGAGAGTGATAAACCCACAGTTTTAAGAAACACATGTACTTAATTTCACCAATATGTCTTCTTTATTACAGTCCAGACGAGCCTCTTATAATGGGTGGATTAGGAACCATCGGTGTAGAGATCGTGACGCAACTCCCGGAGACAGACGCGGTGATAGTGCCGGTTGCTAGTGGCCCGCTGCTAGCGGCTACTCTGGTCGCCTGCAAAAAACTTAAGTGCTCTTGTCTCGTTTACGTAAGATATTCATGTCATTTTTGATTTATAGAGTAATACCAAGCTGCCAGGCGAATATATTATAGAGTCTAATACATTTCGACACAAAAACTACGTAAGTTTTGGCCCATTATTATACATCAAAATACATTTATATTGCAACTCTTTCCATCATTGTCATTCATTGATCGGAAGTAAATTGATTTGTTTATACACGTACACCTAACAGTTAAACGCGACTGATGCGCTGAGCGATTTAGATGGATGGATTATTTTATTTAAATTCCAGCAGGTGACAAATTGTGAAATGAGTGAATTCAGGTTAAGCTGTCGTGTAACTTCAGTGTTCGCCACTATCGTATCTCGGTTAATGTTACCAATTCAGTAATTTTTAATTTTAGCAAACCATTTACATATTTAGGTGACATACGTACCTATTTATTTCTTAAAATCAGAAATCCAAATATAAACATTTCAATTTATAAGTACCTAACTACCTACTTATTATCATTTGCTATGTGACATGTCTGTGCTGCATCTCAATTGTTAATTTTTAATTATTTTCGCTAGTTAACTAGCAAATTTGATGCTATCTTAGCGTAAATATGTCCAGGTCGTCTTACAAACCCTATTGAAATTTCCAGATCCAAATAAAAACGATGATTGAGTGGAAGTTATTGTAAACTATTGTGTATTTTAAATAAGGATTCCAAATACTTTATTACAATCATACAGATTACAATGTGAAAAACCCGAATAAATCTCAAATTTTTGTATCCACTGATACATTGTAGTACAATTTATTCAAATATATATTGGTTTATTTTGTTTTCAGGAACCCCAATGGAATTTAACTTTTTATATTGGAGTTTTTTCTAAGGGAAGTTTCAATATTGTATAAAAAAGTCAATATATTCTGTTATAGGGAGCTGAATGTTCCAAAGTTCCGAAAATGATGAGAGCGTTGCAAGCGGGCAAACCCGTCGCAGTTCCTGTTGTCCCAAATTTGGCACAAGGTCTAAACGCTTCTATAGTTGGTGAGAACGCTTTCGCCACTATAAAAGGAAGGCTGGATAGAATGGTGCGTAATATTTTTCAGTGACGATTTATTTAAACAGTAAAATAGTTTTAACCTTGGAGCTAAAAATAGGTAGGTACTATCTGGAGATTGCACTCTTCATAAAATATGTTACTTCGTATTGGGATGGGATGATACAGCGAACAGGCACACGGCTCTCCTGATGGTAAGAGACAAACGTGGCCTATAGACACCATAGATGTTGTAGGTGCGCCGCTGCCCTGTGCTCGGGCTGTTAGACCCTATGTGCAAGTCTACTGGCTACCCAACCCTCCGGACCGAGACGCAACAATGTCATTATGGCGGCAGGAATAGGTAAGGCGTTGGATCCCTACCCCAGTGAGTTGCTGCACAGCAATCTACCACCAGTGGTCATGTTGGTAGTGACCCAGTTAACTTATGCTCGCCTCTTACGAGCTACCTGGTAGGAAAACCGTTAGTCTATTCTACACAGAAGATCCGGGACAACACGGGGAAAATAATAAGGCACTTGTTGAGTATTTTTAATTTAACCTACGCTTTCCTATTGCAAGCTACCTGGTAGGGTGGGAGATGGTCTATCCCAACCAATACGGAGAAAAGCATTTTATAAACAAAGCGTTAAATTTTTAAACCGTTATTAAAATGTTTATAAGCTACCTTTCTAATTTTATTTGTAGTAAATAATGTATAAACATAAAGCATGGGACATTAAACTAAAAAGCCGAATTGTTTCTCTTCGCTTCTCTAATTAATTGTATGCTTACTTAATTCGTGACAAAGTGAATGAATGAAATAATATAAACAGTTTCAAGGGAAGGATGTACATGCGTCATTTCAATTAACGTGCTCGCGTGGATGGATTTATACAAAAACTAGCAACCTTTGGAAACATTAACTAAAATGAGCGTCTACAGCGAAACCGCTGCATAAATCTATCAATACAAAAAGCAAAAGTGATGAACAGGCCAAACCTTAAGGACTGGAAATTTTAAATTTTGCACACATATCCTTTTTATGACGTAGGTTATTAAGGTTATTACTCTGAGAATTGATTTATAAAATTAAACTACTATGAAATAAAATTAGAGAATACAATTTTATAGGAACTACAAAACAGCTAGTTCCAAATAACTTCAATACGCTCGCTTGATACTGTAGCTTAATGATATTTGTGCACAGTCTCGATTTCCATATTGGAAATGCTTTATTTAGGTATTTTTCATACTTTCATACCCAGATTCTGTCAAAGACAAAGTGAACTCGAATCAAATACAAAAATTAGAATTTCTACAGCTCATGTACTATTCAGATACATCATAAGTTTAATCCACCCTAACTTTCACATTTATCCAATTATAAATATTGAAATTATTGATTGTACTTAACTTTAAATTAATTAATTTTTAAATGACTTGTATCTTTTTGCATAAGACATCCTCAATTAACAACATGGTGACAAATTAATACAGCCATTGTATGCCAAAGGCGCGGCATCACACTACACCCACTGTCATGCGTATAAAATTGACCACCTTGATATATTACCTCCCGCTAACTCAGTGGTCATTTGGGATCTAGCACCCAATAATACTTTAATGAAAAAGTCTTTAAACTGCAGGAGTTTGTGTGACTCAGTGGGCTCGATAGTCCAGACAACTCCTGCAGATTAAAGGCTTTTGAGTTCATAAGAAATTGAAAATTGGCTCGACTTTTAAAGCTTATTCTATAGTTATAAAATCAATATTATTTAGTGTTTTCAGATAAAAACAAATAGTAATTGGAGAAACTGATTTTAATAGTTAATTTGTGGTAGACAATGTTAAAAAAGTTCATTAAAAATATTAATAGTATTTTTTTATTACTCTACTTAACAAGTATATTTCAACAAGTTTTTGTGATGATTCCTTCCGCATTGACTTGTGAATAATACTAAAAATAATAAAAATCATTTCATTACATACTTCATGACTCGTCAAACCTTGGTAGCACGATTGTCATTTTGAAATAATTCCATAACTACGAAACAAAAGTCTATTTTGTTTTAAAATAAACAACATTAAATTTGTGGGTGTGTGTGTTTTACATTTTGAACGTATTTGCATTTTCAACCGCTTTAATGTAATATTGAGTCGTATTAAGGTCGAGATACACATCAAAGGTAGGTGGTATGATGAATTGTATATAATTTGTAGGAAGATCGTCAATTGTCTATGGTCCTTACCTGGCGCAACATGCCGCTGTAAGGAGTATCCTTGCAGTTGGCGGCGCGCCAGCTCCCATTGTAGTACATTGTATAGAAACGTCTCCGGCAATTACCTCCCCACATATGGCCTCCGTTCTAGAGCTTTGAGTTTTCTTAATACTCGTTTTATTTCCTATCTTTGAGATGAGAAGTTCTTTCAGCTTTGATCAAGACATTTTGTTTTATAATAAATTGCCTTAGTGGTCTACTATCTATTGTTTTGTCGTGATTTTGGTTTTTGTTAGGGACGAGAAAATACTTTTTTTGAAAGGAAGCCGCGTTACAGACATTTTATTATATTTTGATTTTGGTATATAACAATTTTCTGTACGAAAACAATAAATACGAGATCTTATTGCTAAGACTTTGCTGTACATCATTTTGTCTTTCTATATGTTACCAAGCTGTATCTTATGAACCGTGATGGCTAGAAAGATGAAATTGTAAACAATCTTTATTTAAAAAAATATTTTACAGTTAACGCTTTAGTACCCTTCGTACATAAGTCCGACTCGTATTTGGTCTATGATTATATATTTCAAAAAATATCCGTTTAATGTAAAAATATTTTAAATTCGATTTGGACGAAGCCGGCCATTTGCTTCCATAAAGAGAAGTTTCTTAATTTAAATGTATATTTTTGTGTGTTTGTTGCGCGAGGATTTTGAAGAATAATAAAAATTTAACGGTAATAAATTTTATGGTAATTGGTCCAGTACATTTTAAAAATGAATAGTAAAGAAAGTAAGTAAAGATTGCGATTGGTTTTTACATTTATTTTCAAATTTAATTTATGATTTATTTTCAAGACGTCGTATAAGCAGGCAGCTCTCCTGATGGTAAAAGAAAAATATGACTTCTAGATTTTACCAGTAGCTACACCGCTATTTTATTACCAATCTTAGGTACCTGCCATTTTACCATTCGACATTAAATTGCTCAAAATATATTTTAATTTGTTTTGTTCATACCAATAAATGTGAAATTATTTCAGCCTTACCGCCTTACTTATTCCTGCCACAACAGCGTCAGTGCTCGCCATTGTCGTGTTCTGGTTTGGAGGGTAAGGGAGCTGGTGAACTTACTTGCCCAGCCTCAGGTCAGCAACGCACCATATCCACCTTTGGTGTCTATAGGCGACGTGTATTTCTTACCATCAGGAAATACGTCAGCTTATTTCCTGCCAATATCATAAAAAAAGTTCGTCAACAGTTGATGACTTTAACGTATCCAGAATTTACGTCTTAACACCTGGAACAAAACGTAATCGAAGTTGATCATTACAAAAGCTTCGCACGCGAGCCCCGGCCAACTTATAGTTTTGTATTATTCGCAAAGAGTTTCTCTTCTAATCAATATCAAATTACTTTCATATTACTTATTATATTCATATAACATAATAATTCTTTATTATGTTATAAATATTTAAAATATATATTTTTAAAAGTATACACCAAAAATAAAAATATGCCTGGGTTGTGTAGTGATTTTTCTAACTTAACACCGCTTTGTACCAATGAGTTTTTCTAACTTAAGTTCATTTTCTGAGTGCTATTACCTACGGTAAAGTAAAACACATTGCAGAAATCTACATATATTCGAATTCGACCTTATCCAGGATTGGGCCTGGTTTCCTTCTGGGTTGCAAAAGTTAGATGGCCGTCGCTCTGTTTAATAAATTAGCGCCTTTGTCACATCCCATAGATTTGATAACCAACCCCGTTAACATCTGATACAAAAACGAAAAGCTATGACAAACAAAAAACACATGATAAAAAAGCTATAAAACATATAGCTTTTTTTATCTTGTGTTAATATATGACATAACATCATAGAAAACAATAAATAAAATAGTTCATAGTTAATACTTAGTAATCCCCGAAGGGGTAGGCAGATGTGTGCTAATAACTACAATACGCACACAATACTAGAACACACCCACGATTAGCCAAGGTACTAGGATGTGATAGGTGGCAAGCCTATCGCCACTTCGGGCACATTCCAATCCCGGCAATGTAATGCTTACTCAAAAAATCTGAAAAACATTTAAAAAAAGTTGCCCGACCTGGGAATTGAACCCAGGACCCTACGTGGCTAACGGTCTTAATAGGCGACACCTGTACCGTTACACCACAGAGGTGATATTGATATATACGAACCGTTGCCTGATGTTTCCGGCGAGTAGACTTTGTGGATCTATGACTTTAAAGTGAGACACGCACAATGAGGTTTCATAATTTTTACACTAGTTCATTGTATACAATATTTTTTAATACAAAGTAAGGCAGGTGTACACCATTGCCAAATTTAATAGTAATAAGCTGGACCTAGTAAAATCAATTCTTTTACTATATCTTCTTTTAATATATCACACAGAGACATACACACATACACACATATAACAAAATAAAAAATACATTACACACCAAAATGGAACTTCTTGTTTTTAATCCATTTAATGAACGTCTAAAGGATAATGAACGATTAGTACTAAAAGCATTAGCGGTTCAACGACCAGTCTGTGGTTTATTTTATAAACTCACGGGACTATGTATGTACTGTAATTTTAAAGTGTATCCAAGCTGAACTCATTAATCTAAAAAGTTTAGCTATAAAGCTTAACAATTTTAAAATACAGTTACTAGGCGGTCAAGCTACGAATGTCCAGAATTGCTTTTATTATAGAATTTGAAAGCGGACAAACACACAGCTCCCCAGATGGTATGAGACCTGGGGTGTCCTATAGCTGGGGTGCTAGGCCTGATGTGCAAGTTCACCGGACTTCACTAATAACTAAATAATATTACTTCAAATAACGAGTTAATTAAGTTAATCAATAGAAATGGAGGAATTAATAATGTATTTAAGTGAAAAAAATAAATCACTTCTAGAGTTATCGCGTAATAAGAAAAACCCAATCAAAACATGAGTGCGAGATCGCGCACGAGCGTAGGGCTCATATACGAGCGTACATTATATCCATCAACTATAAAAACAGTACATACGGCGTGATCTCAATACGCATACTTACATCTATTGGTTGTCGGGAAACAACTTCAATTCACTTCAAATTTCAAACATTCAACTTCAAAATCACACTGTATCGGAGCCGGCTTAAAAATTCTCTTTATTCTGTTTTTAGCATTTGTTGTAGCGGCAAATAGTTCATCTATCAACATGTCAAAAGTGCTATCACCGTTCATGAGATGCAGCCTGGTGATAAATATATGGATGGACATACAGACGGATGGACAGACGAACCAACAAATAGACGAAAATCAGCATCTTAGTAATAAGGTTACCATAAAAATTACCTAATTCTAACGGGGCGATGAAAAATGTGATTGTAAAAATTACTAATAGCATAATGAAAAACCAAAACTTATATTATAAACACATCACTAAATTGTTAATTTAATTTAATAAAAAGTTTATTAATTAAGTTATTTATTTAAGTGAAGAATTAAATAAATCACTTATAGAGTTAGCGCATAGTAATTAAAAATTACTTAATTCTAACATGGTGATGTAATCTGAATTAGTTCTGTGGAAGTATGGAGATAGTGAAGGACGGAACCGTTTTAGTATTAATAAGCCCTATCTTTATGTTGACATAACGTTAACTTGGAGACAATATTTTGTTGGACTTTATGATGGTATCATCTGACTCTGTTCGGTACACTCACCTACATTCATTTGTTTGATCTTCAACATCTATTTAATTCTTTTATATATTATTAAAGTATAATAGTAAAGGGTTTCTTCATAATACAAATCCACGTACTCTATAAGAAACCACAGTAGTTTACTAGTTTGACTAAGGTTGTCACTTAGGATAAAATTGCCAATTTCTTGAGCGAGAATGTCTAAATAGAAACACTATAATAATGGTCTAAGATCCGAACCTGAGCCGACCTTTCACCGAGCTGATAATAGAATAAAACTTATTTTATAATGAATTTACTATATTAGAGAATATATAAAAAAATCTTTGACTTTCTTTTATTCAAGGTCCCAACAGAGACGACTACAATGTTCGGTCCTTTATTATTACACAGTATATCCTGGGTAGGGATCTCTCTGTCACTCGTTTTCACACACGTGGAAATTAAAATTTTTAAAATTCGTAAACCTCGTTCGTAATAAAGTTCGTCGAGTTCGTAATAAAACAGCGCTTATCTGTATATATTTTTTCTAGTATTATAACAAACATTAAATAAAAAATCATTTTTTAAAAAATAATTTAAAATATTTGGTCCAGGATTTTTTTGGCAACCCTTTTTTAATATATTCTATAATATACTAAATCTATTATAAAATAAGTTTTATTCTATTATCAGCTCGGTGAAGGTCGGTTTAGGTTCGGATTTTCTACTATAATAAATAAATAATACTGGACAAATTACACAAATTTATCTAACCCCAAAGTAAGCAAATTATATGCTTGTATTATGGGTGTTAGACAACGATACTAATACATAGAAATTCTTATATAGATACAACAATAAATTTAATAAGAATCCAGACCCGGAAATACAAACATCTATGTCCATCACACAAATGTCTGTCCCCGTCGTGATGAACATAAAGTTATAAAATGCAAATAATAAAAAAATTCGTTTTTATCAATTTTGTTATTTATTAACAATTATTATTTATATTTTTATATTTAAATGTGTTTTATATATTTATGTATGTGTATTACTATTATTATTTTTAACATATTTTTATTTATAGTACACGCCTTTCTTTTTCCAATCACAGCATTCAGATAATTTTGGGTTGGCTGGAAGAAATCTCCGTATATAGAGATAAGCTCGCATTTTGTGCATTTTTGTTTTAATTTGTTTTATGTTTCCTTTGTATATATGAGATGTGTGTACAATTAAGTATTAAATAAATAAATAATAATAGCTGCGTATCTATAATGTCGTCCAACTGTACACAAATATTCTTGTTCGTAACAAGTGCGAGGCCAGTAAAATAATGTCATATTACCCTTATAAAGTATTACGGTTCAAATATTTGTTGATACATTTTACGATGTTCCTTCAGAACAGGGTATAAAAAGTCCTAAGAAAGTATTAAAGTAATAAACTGTTTTAATCATGTTCTGTTTATACCAAGTTATTTTTTCATGAAGTTGTACAGCTGTTAATAAAACGAATAAAGATAAATATTAGTTATATTTTATTAAAAAGAGTACGCCGCCTATAAATGAATAAAATTTCAAAAGTTCAATATTAATCTCAAGGGTACGATAGTTTTGTGGCCAGTATTAATAATGTAAAAGTTCTAAGAAAGAAAAAATCACTTTTAATTGTTTTTTTTTCATTAACTTTTTATTTCGTAGTATATATTAAAGAACACACCTTGGCTAATCGTGGGTGTGTTCTAGTATATCTACTGGACTTACGAGTCGTGGATATACTAGCACACCTCTGCC
>DVZL01004614.1:0-12746 GCA_018236625.1 Lasaia peninsularis | reverse complement strand
CCTTGATTTGTATAGAAAATGACATCAACAACGTCTCTAGTAGAGGCCGCGAGGTGGTGATTCTGTTGCTCTGTGGTGTAAAATGTCACCTCAACACTGATTTTCCGAGATGTGTCACTCGCCGTTCTCCTTTGATGCACTTGTGTTATCACTTTTAGGCGTTTTGCACACGACGGGGCGGGGCGGACGGGTCAATTTCGCCGCGAACGATAGCACTCGGGAATCATATATTACTAACGCACACAGAGGGCAAAAAAAACCGCGCCACAGGTGCCCGGCGGGCACTGGCGGCGCGGCATGTCCGCGGCTCCCCGCCGTGGATCACACAAACAAGTTTGTATGCAGTAATGCAGACGGTGGCGCGGGGCGCCTAGATCAGTCCGCGCCACGCGTTTTGAAAACAAACGTCCTGAACGGACTGTTTCTACCGTCGTGTGCTTTGTGTACGCGCCGAGGGCAGCTGCAGACATCGACGGCAGACGCGGTCTTTATTGCTTTGCGGGCAAAAAGCCCGCCCCGTCCCGTCGTGTGCAAAGCGCCTTATTAGTACCTAATAGTATTCTAATTTTATAATTATTTTACTTTTTTTATCTTTCGTATGAGGTACTTTATTTTATATACCTATATATATTTATTTAAGCAGTAATCAGCTGTTATATTACTAGCATCTAAATTTGGTGGTACTTTTAGAAACAAAAAAAGAAAAAATATACTTACTGTTAATTATATTAAGTATTTAATTTGGATAGACATTGATTTATGACACAGGCACATTGTGATATCGTGTGTACTTTCATAGCTTTTAGCACTTCACTGTCAGATAAGAAACTCTTTATTATCTTTATTTTGATATTCGCTCTTTCCCTGTGTCTTTTTTTCGGGTTCTCGTAGTTCAATATTAGTAGCTACTATTACTTATTCCGTAATATAACCTTAGAACTGTGGCGCTATCTCTATAAATAAATAAAATTGGAGTGTTTGTAGGTAATATTAAAATAAAAATGTTTGTATGTAACATTAAGACACAATGTAGTATTTTCTGACCACCTCGTTGGCCGAGTGGCTAGCGTACACGCCTAACCGCATCAACTAACCGCGAGGCTCGAGTTCAATTCCCGACGCGGACAGGAATTTGTGTGATGAACATAGATGTTTGTATTTCCGGGTCTGTGTGTTTATTAAATTTATTCTTGTATATATTTAAGTATTTCTATGTATTAGTAACGTTGTCTAACACCCATAACACAAGCATATAATTTGCTTACTTTGGAGTTAGATCAATTTGTGTAATTTGTCCAGGGATATTTTTATTTTTTGTCCTACACAAATAAAAACGTATTAGTTTATTTTATTTTCTGACTTCCTAAGTTATACAGTAACTGTGTAAACAATAAAAAATACGTATACATAATACCAATTTTAAATATTTCATGAGAAGGGTAAATAGTAAATACATATTTATTTTTTATCTTAAAAAACCCTGGCAGTTTCACAAAGTTTGATCGTTTTTGCGTGCCGAAATTACTTAGATTTCTTGAATTATTGTTTAATCGTTCTAAGAAGATTTAATCTGGTTAATTGATCGGTAAGTCTTCATGTAGAGAATTCCGTGATATACATAACTCAAAAATCAAAATTTTTGAATTAGCTCCCTTTACATCTTGGGGTACGATTATATCATTTGACAAGTTACACAGATTGATCTAATCAATTGAAAGGTCTCTCTGTATGTTATCAGGCTGTATCTCTGGAACCGTAATAGCTAGAAAGTGAAGAGGGTTCGAAGGTGGAAGCATTCTATTCGTAAAGGATACCTATTTACTATTTCTTTGAAGACGCTTAAATTGCAATGGTTTGGAGTATACCTTCCCAGGCTGAAAGTTCCAATTCTTCAAAAATAATAAGATTAAAAAAAAAACCTTCACATTATTTGAATTTGTTTTACTATGTATTCTTTAGTATTAAGTATCAACAGTAGTACGCAACGGATTTTACTATATCATTACGGAACCGGGCGTACGTTAATGTGCCATTACAAATTTCAAGCTCAATCCCATTAAAAGCAGCGGTTCTCAAACTTTGCCACGATTGTCTCTTACTAGCAGAACAGTGGTGTGCATTTTCGCTGTCTTATATAAAAAAAACTTATTATATAAAACAGCTACTTGTAATCTTTGAGGATAAGAAATAAATATATTTCCACGTGTTAGTCGGGGTCCCAGGCAGCTTGTAAGAGGCGAGCACAAGGTCTATTATCACCAACACCGTGACATTGATTAGGTGGTAGAGTCTTGCAACGACTCGCCCGGATTGGTACCACCGCCTTATCTATTCCTACCACAATAGCGTTAGTGCTCGCTATTGTTGTGTTCTGGTTTGGAGAATAGGGTAGCCGGTAAACTTACGCAAGAGCCTTACTATCCCAGTCTCAGGTTGGCAACGCACCGTTTCCACCTTTGGTGTCTATAGACGATGTGTATTTCTTACCACAAGGAAATCCGTCTACTTGTTTGCCATCCAATATCATAAAAAAACGTAGGCCAATTTATACTTTTTAACAAAAACCCATAAGAACAAGTTACCCTACCATTAGCACACTCAGTAATTGAGAATACCGTTTGAAACCGCTTTTAAGCTGACAATGACGCAGACACCAATCATCTCAATTCAAATGTAGAGCTCCATAATAGCATTACAGCTAATGCTTACTGAAATGTAGGCTGTTTGGGGCCGGAGTGTTTGCTCAGCTCTCAGTAAACAATAGCTATTTGGGTTTAATTAGAAGCTTGTCATCAGACATATAGTTGCCTTAATGTGTGCAATTACATGTGGGTGTTATGGAAAGTTGAATGTATTTGTCAAGAAGCTAAAGGTCTACTAATATTTACAGGTTACCCACCTAACAGAGACCTGGTCCTCTGTGTAGAATATGCCATGTATCTTGCCATGCTAGGTAGCTCGTAGGTGAGTGTAGGTTAACAAGGTCATTCCCAACAAGATTACTGGTGGTAAAGTGCTGCATAGATGGTGCAGGTGTGTCGCTGTCCTGTGGCCGGAATGTCTACTTTCCTCTCGCTATCATTCGCTTGAAGTGTTGGCGTCGGAAAAATGACGATGTTTTAATTTTGAAAATGTCACCAATAACAGGCGAGGTGAAGCGGACTTTACGGTCCAATAAACATTTTTTTATTCACTTGTAGGAAATATGACGCCGAAGTTACGAGTCCGGATGGTATTTCACACCAGAGGGAAGGGTATTAATTGAATCAACTGTCTAAATATTTGCGTTTAATTATCCATGTGTGTATTTTGTTAAGTTGCTTCGAGTGTTACAAGATAAGAAATATAAATTCCATATAAGTTAATATATAATAGTTCTATAATATAATATTTCCGTATTTTTTTCGTCGTGCGGCCGCGATTCCGTTATGTTCATTACATAAATGCTTGCGAGTCTCGAGAATCGATCCGAGTATCACGATTAATCGGTGAAGTTAGGCGTATTTGCAAACCTTTTGACCAACGTGGCGGTTGCCTATATGTTATTATATACAGACGGTCCTTTACGTAAGGAACGTAGATTATGTGCTTCCGGGTTTGAGTGTTTATTAAATTTAATCTAGTATCTATTTAAGCACTTCTATGCATTAGTATAGTTGGCTGGCATAATATAATCACAAAATAACATAGCACAAAGCATTCAAGCTTACTTTGGGATTAGACCAATTTGTATAATTTATAAATACTAAAGATAAAACAGAATAAATAATCTTTATCGCGCCGAAAAAAAAACCAAATAGATTTCATAGTAATTGGTAAGCTTCTGCGTCTGCCAGACCACCAAGACTCTCCTTTAGACATTAAACGTAACCATTTCTAACTTTTCCCGTACATAAAAAAGTACCTTCGCGCCTATTATTATGCTAGTATATTCACAACTCGTAATTCCAGTAGATATACTGAAACACCTACGATTATCCAAGGTACTAGGGCCCTGATGTGATAGTTGGCAAGACTATTGCCACTTCGGGCACATTCCGATCCCGGGCAATGCAATGCTTACTCTAAATAATCTGAAAAACATTTAAGAAAAATTGCGCGACCTGGGAATTGAACCCTATCCTACGAGGCTAACGGTCTTAACATGTGACAGCCGTTATACCACAGAGTCGATTTCCCGCATAATTTTCAAAAATACTTAGTTTCATTTGAATATTTAATAAAAGATCCCTCACTAGATATTACGTCCGTGAAGCATTATACGTGTTTCTATTGTCCATGGTCGGTATCGTTTTTGCATTATCCCCCTCGTATTGGGAATTGTCAGGCCGCTCCCGGCACTCCAGTGACCTACTTACTTCGTGAAATAGGTGTTACTTATGGCAAAGTGTACTGCGGTTCACGCGCCGAGCTTCGGCAATGGTAATGAAGCTTTTAGACCTATTGAGTGCTTTTGGCGAGTTACACTTTCGGAATACCCTCCATTTAATTAATTTTTGTTTTTGTTGCGGTAATTGTAATTACTATAATTACACAAATTGATCTAACCTCAAAGTAAGCGAATTAAATGCTTGTATTATGGGTGTTAGATAACAAAAATTAAAGTACAATTCTACTATAATACATTCGCTACCTACCTGTTAAGCCCACTATGACTATATTATACTATTATCATATTTCTTAATCTATAGAAATAAATAAAATTGGAGTGTCTGTATGTAATATTAAAATAACCGCTTTTTACTAAATGCTTACAAGGTACGCCTAACAAAAACAATTTTTAGAATTTTTGTCTGTATCTGTCTGTCTGTCTGTTTGTACCCTATTCTCTGTAATGGCTAGACCGATTTTGACGAGATTTTCACGGGCAGACAACTTATGTTATAAGGAACGGATTAGGCTACTTTTATTTTATCCTTCGCCATAACGGCCACAAATTGATTCCCAAGCAACGACATTGTCGTGTTCCGGTCCGGAGGGTAGCCGGTAGATCCGCACATAAGGTCTAATAGCCCGACCACAGACAAACGCACCCACAACATCTATGGCGTCTATAGGCCACCGTAGTCTCTTATCATCAGGAGACCTGTGTGCTTGTTCGCTATGTTATTCCATCAAAAAAAGATAAACTAGAACAAGGCGCTAGGGAATCGAAACCGAGACTTTGTGAGTCATAGTCGGACATCGACTACGCTCGACAACAGAGGTGATATCTATAGAAAAATATATGTAGACCGTACCGTAGTTAGAGACGATCGTTTTCGTATTCGCTGTCGTGTAGCCAGATCTCTCTGGCACTCCAGTGACCTACTTACATTATGAAATAGGTGTTACTTATGCCAAAGTATACCCCGATTAACATAGCGGCGCGTTTGTACAATGACGATAAGGCTTTTAGGTTATTTCAGTGCTTTTAGTCCATTACGACTTTTTCGGAAGAACCCTCAATTTGAATTTTTATTTTGTTAGTAGAATTCGAAATTAAGATCCCTTAAGATTAAACAAGTAATATTAATAATAAAGTTAATATTACGGCTTCCAAAAATGTATTAAATCTATAATATATAATACTAGCTGACCCGGCGAACTTCGTACCGCCTTACAGTCAATGCATGTCGTGTTACCTTTTAGCTGAACTAATTTAGGCTTTGGTGAACATAATACAATAATACAAAATAAATATTAATATGGATAGATGTATAAAAATATTTTATTTTACTTTTGAATATTCTGGACACACACTTAAATGTTTGAGAAACTTAATCTGCTTAATGTATTATTTAACCTTTTTAATTGATTTCAAAAAACATACAGACAATAGTGTATTTTACCCTTTTTAAATAGTTTACACAAAATACATTTCTGAACGCATGCATAAATGTCAATAATTACCTACTTACAATATTTGACAGGATGAAATACAAATGTTTGACATGTACTAAATATTTATGAAAAATGATTCATATTTTATAATTATGTATTCATTGTTTTGTATTCTGCTATTCGAGGCGGAGACAAACCCAACGAAACAAAACCATGAAAATTGGTCAAACAGATCACGAGTTATAAGTGTTGTAACAAACCCGACTTTTTTTTATATATTTAGAAGATATAGATGTGAAATAAAATATTATTGTTTTGTAATTTCACAAAAGTTAATGGATATTATTTTAGGAGCCTCGGTGGCAAAGTGTTTGTACGGTGACTGAAAACATCGAGGGGAAACCTGGGATTTGTGCCCGATACGGACTTGCCACCTGTCACATTATGGGACGTAATATCGTCGGCTAATCGTGGCTATATATTTTACACACTCCGTGGCTGAAACTTAATGTTATTTTTATTTTTTTCTGGTAATGGACTTCGAGTTATCAATCCAATTGTTGGTTTCTTTGGGAACCAATAAAAGAACACTCCTTGTAAATTTTTCTCAAATGCGATGTATTCGTTTGATGCGATTGAACGCCTTGACTGAAAATGATTTATTCGTTTTTATAGGGTCGCCAAACTGTTTTTATTTTCAGGATAAATATTTATTTCACGGTATACTTGATTTTCTTTGATAATTAATTTTTCAAGTAGTAAATAACGAATTTCACCGATTGATTAATTATGGGTGTTTATGACAGATGCAAGCATTTTTATGATAAAAGGAATATTTAATTTCTGGGTTTGAATGTGTCTTCGATCTCTTATGATACGTATATTTATATTGTTATATGTATCAGTATCCTTGAGTAAAACCTTCAATATCTAGTATATACTTATTGAAGTAATAATTGTTCACTTTTCACAGGCATTTCTGTGATGAATATAGATTTATATATTTCCTGGTGTTTCATAAATTTACTATCGTGTCAAATAAAGTATTTATAATTCGTTGACTTTCCTACAACACAAGCAATATGCTTACTTCGGGATTCGATGAATTTGTGTAACTTTTATGAAAAAAAAAATTAATTATTAATTAAGAAATATAAAAATAGTTTAATATAGCCATAGCATAGGTAGGTAAAAAATATTATTTAACTTACCTCAAATTATAAATCGTTATTTTCAAATATTTTAGGACATTAATTAAACACAGTCAAACTACAAAAAACCAGCTTCAAATTCATTACCATGTCATCTTAGTAAATAACTTTATTTTAGTTTTGTTGATATTTAGGTAGGATTATTGATTGTTGATATAATATATGGAAATAAAATTAAAGTGTGTCAAATTAAAAATAACAGCTGTCTGATCCGGCTAATCTCTGGAACATCTGAATCTATTTTGACGGGACTTTCATTAGCGAATGATTGATGTAATAAGGGAGTGACTAAGCTAAATATATTTAATTAAAAATAATGCGGGCGAAGTCGCGGGAACAGATAATTAAAAAGTAAAATGATGGTCAGCCTAGTTTTATGTTTACATCTCGTCGATATCACGTCTTTGTCGGGGTAACGCTCCGAAGTGCCCCTCGCTTCGAAAATATTGACGTCAGTAGAAAAATAGCGCCTTTCAAGCGAAAACGACGTTCGAGACGCCGCTTTTTTGTATCTCGTTAATTTATTTGACGAGCCTCTTTTGAATTGATTCGTTTTTTATTCTATAAATCAATTTATAATTCCTTTAAAGTGTCATTATTATGTAATCGTTAATGAAAAATAACGAATGCGTTCTTTTTTATTATTTAAAGTAGTTCTCTTTTTAAAATTATTTTTTTAATGAATTATCATTAAAGTTTAATGGATTTAATGTTTTAGGTTTTGTTTAATTATAACGAGATAAGCGAAAGAGTGGGATTGAAAGTAAGGGTCGGTGTAAAAATGAGAAAAGTATGTTTCGATGGTACGGTCATGTTGGAAGAATGAAAGATAAACGATTGACAAAACAGATGTACAATGCAAATGTGGATGGCTGTGGGAGACACAGGTTGATATTCCACTACCAAATTGCGTGTATATTATCAAGAGTTTGAAACCGGCGTGTTTGTATGATATATATGTGTATCTATGTGTTATAGATGTGGAAGAAGCTAAATTAGTATGTAGGAATCGTGACTCTTGTCACTCGATACTCCCTGCCTAACCTGCAATGGACCTGGCGTGAAGATATGTATGTTTTAACTAACACTCCAATGAAATTTTAACTATCTTATGTTAAGAGTAAAAAAAAAATTATGCAGAATTTACTGCTTCTGTTAACTCTACTAATACTGTCCTATTTTTTTTTTGTAGATTGGAGTGGTGGTGCCGGGAATGGCGAATATCGGGTTAGAAGACAACTATCCGTCTCATCAGATTCAAAACTCCTAGACGAGGGTGCGAGGGAAGACGCAAGGGTGGTTATGAGGCCGAAAAGGCCACCTAGGCCTAAGTCAGAAGCATTTCTGGGGCCACATGAACACTCTAATCGACGCACCAAACGATTTAGTGCCTTTGGGGTGAGTCTTGATCAATTTGTAATCTTTTTCAAGTGATAACGCCTTTGGGGTATGTTTTTATCATAGGTGAACTTTTTCAAGTGATCGACGGTCTGTCTCTGTGGTCTGTTATCGTTTCTGTGTTCAAGCGTAGTCAGTCGGTGTCCGACTTTATCTTAGTTTGACTCCTGGGTAGGGCAATTTGTTCTGTCAGTTTTTTGAGTTGATCTAATAACGTTGCCTGGGATTGTTCCTTATATGACAACGGACTTGCTTCTTCTCATATTTTGGTTGCTAGTTTATGCAGCTCTAAAATTAATGGCGAATAACTAAATAATTTTAAGTTTAAAAATCAACATGAGTCTTGAAAATGATGCAAAACTAATAAAATGATTTAATAAATATGACAAGTTTCAAGAATAATTGTCATATTTCCCCCCTAAAATTCCCCGATAATCTCCCCAAAGGTCAACGAGGTCATTCACACACTGAGACGGTCATTTATAAATCGTGGTGTAATACAAGAATTATGGCAACATGTAAAGTTTGAGGGACACGAAGCGACTTAGCGTGATGTAGGGTGACAAGGGTTTTGGGTGACTTTGATTGATCTGTTTTTAAATTACACATTACCTAAATTGCTTTTAATATTTTGTTAGAGACAATCTCGGTATTCGTAATTTAGCCTCCAGTCATGGCTACGTCGTGATAAACAATCTTTCAATTTTTAATTTTTATTACCTACGTAATCTTTTTAAGTCGCTATAGCGTAAATGCTTGCTATAGTAGATCTAATACAATAGTGACGCACTACTGTCACTTTTATATCATAAAACGTTAAATCTTTGTTATATGGTTTTCATAATAAGTTTAATTAAAAGGAACAAAAAAGTACCTTCACGCCTTTTAAATAAACTTAAAACCCTTATAAGAACAACCTGCCTTACCAGGAAATCGAACCTGGGACCGCATGAGTCAAAATCTGACACCGACTCTACTCGATCACGGCCCGTCTGTGATCGAGTTGAATCGGTGCCAGATTATCATTATTAACAGTGAAAAGATTTATTATTATTTTTAACACTGCATTATAGTCACACTACTCAGAAACTATTTAATTCATCAGAGCCCAGGTGTCTAGTAAATATATTTATAGCCACAGCCTTAAATTAAACTAGGATACTTTATCACGGCGAATTAAACTTTTCGGGAATCCCCTTTGCATAAATTCCTTGAGTTCGGACATTTCTTTACCATTCGCAATACTTGAATGAAATTTATTGGAACCTCTGTTTCCTTTGATCTATTGGCCTTCCGGGAAGAGAAGTGCATTAATGCTCTTACAAACTTGAAAATATACGGAATTTCCGGTCTAAATTGCGTTTTTACGGCTGAAGGGATTTGAGGTTCACGCAATAAAGAGGGTTTTTTGTCATGTTATTTTTTCGAAATTCATTGCTGGTTGTTTTTCTTATTTTTCTCTGTTTGCTAAATATTTAGACGAATACGATAAATTTTTGTTCTTAAGCACTTTGTATTTTTAAATAGCCTAGAAATGTTTACTTGTTAATGTTGGCACTATTTGATTATTTGAAATTGCCATCAGTATTATCGAGTATGAACCGTCAATTTTGTTGATTTTAATTCTTGAAATAAAATTTACAAAATTGACTTTGATGAAAGTGGCAGTGTAAAGTCCCGTTAAAAGCCAAGGACAAACCCGTCGGCTTCTATTTCTTCCTCTTTAATAAAATGAATATCGTCACGCCAATATCCCCGAAAAGGTAAACAGAGGGATATATGCACCCACGATTAGCCGTCGACATTAGGTCCCATTATGTGACAGGTGACAAGTCCGTCGCCAAATCGAGCACAAATGCAATCTCGGGCAACGCTTTGCTTTTTTAGATAAACTGCCCAGAGAATCTTTTTTTAGTTAAAGAAAAGTATTTTTTTGCTCTCATAGATTTCATTACTTAAACTACTTTCCTTGAGTTCGTTTATCCGTATGCTGCAACTATGAAGCCATTAAAATTTCCCAAAATCTCTTCCTCATGTGAAAAGTTTTTTGTGACTGAGTTTTATATGAACTCCAAGTTATCTTAAATTTATATGTATACGTTAAGAGTGATTGTCGTGTTCCGGTCCGGAGAGTCCGGTAAACTTGCTCATAAGGTCTAACAGTCTGACCACAGGGCAGCAGCGCACCTACAACATCTATGGTGTCTATAGGCCGCGGTTGTCTCTTACCATCAGGAGACCCATGTGCCTGTTCGCTGTCTGATACTATAAAAAAAATAGTTAAAGCTGTGGTACCAACCCTGGCGAGTCGTTGCAAGACTCTACCGCCTAGTCAATGTCACGGTGTTGGTGACAATAGACTCTGTGCTCGCCTCTTACGCGCTACCTGGGTGGAAGGCAGTTGGCCTATTCTACAACGGAACCCGGACCAACACGGGGGAAAAGTTTAATATTCAAACTCTCCACTAAAAATATAAATGAATAACAATAGCGATTTCACAAAACTGCTATCCGTATACGTAATACACCGCGACCCGTCCAATCGCACTCGTATATTCATTTTATCTTGTCCAATACACTTAAATACAAATTAATACAACTGGAGGACCGGACCTTAATGGCGACTGGGACTGTTTATTTTACACCTCGGATGGGACACGCGTGTTTTATTTTTGATTTTTTTATTTGATCCACTCCAAACTCGCCTTTTCAACATTAACGTCTTTTAAAATACTGTATGGTTTAAATATTTTATGCGGAATAGTTTTTAGGATTCCGTATACAAAGGTTAATAAAATAAAACAAAAAAACCATTTTAGAAAAAGCTTTTATTATTTTTCGAGTTGCTCCCAACAAACTCTTTCATTTAATACCCATATTGCAGAAGTACTTTAAAAACAACAATTCCGTCATCTAGGTAGGTACGTCATATTGGATTTAGAATGTGTCATGTACTTTATCGTACATTGTTCTCCAAACTAAACGTGTAATCAAAAATTCAGCTAAATCGGGTGAAGATATCCACTTCAAAATTGAATTCGAAGATCCCATATGAACATACATACTTACAAATGGAACCCTCTTTCGTAAACTTCGCTGTCCATCTGTCTGTCACCAGCCTGTATCTCGTAAACCATGATACCTGTGTACTACATTTCACAAACAATATTATATTGCCGTTATAACAATAAATACTAAATCTATACAAAAAAATAAATTTGGAGTCTGTATGTAATATTCAAATAATAGCTTTTCACTAAATGCATATCTATGTTTAAAAGATACAAATACGAAAACTGTATTTTTTAGAATTTTTGTCTGTCTATCTGTCTGTTTGTACCCTCTAAAACCGTTAGATTGATTTTGACGAGACTTTTACTGGCAGATAGTTGATTTAATAAGGAACGGCATAGGCTACTCTTAGATCTTAGATTTTTTTCAAAAATGTATAAAATAAAATAATTAAATAAAAACGCGGACAAAGTCGTGAGCTCAGCTAGTACAGATTAAAGTTGACATTCAAAGTCGGCTCTCATACAGAAAACTTAATTTTTTTGTAATTATTATAGATAATGTTACGGAACCCTTCATACGTAAGCTCTAGTCGCACTTGGCCAGTTTTAGACGGGTAATAGTTTTTTAAAATATTAAGATATAATTTTATCCGTGTGTGATCGGTATAGGTGATTATTTGTAAAATGTGTGTTTGTTTGTTATTTAATGTGATGATAAGTTCATGGATTCCTCTAGATGATTAGGCTTCAATTGAATCGGAGAGTATTGCACTTCGGTCTATAGAAAGAGACGTTCGGATGAGTTCGGTTTTGTAGAGCGTTGTCTTTGTCCCACAAAACACACTATAATTACATTTATGTATTAACAAGCTATGTCGTTCATCCGCGTTTTTAAATATTTTTTACATTTCAAAAAAAAAAATCATAAGCTATTTCTAATTACATCAGCTATCTGCCAAAGAAAGTCACATGAAAATAAATTCAGCAGTTTCAGAGATTAGTACAAACAGATAAAAATTCTAAAAAAAATGTTCTTAATAGTTACAAAATTTTAATTATGACCAATCAAAATTTATTTGAAATTGAAAAAGTAATCGCGATAGCACAAAAAAGCCAATAAAAAAATAAAGACGAACAGAGAACCTCCTTTTTTTTAAAGTCGTTTTTCGATTTAATTTAAATAATACACAATTTATTATATTTCATCATGTTTTTCATTCCTTAGGCCTGAAACTGCGTTAAGCGGGCACCCGCGCGGCTTCATACAAAAGTGACCCGTTGCGGGAAGCCGCGCGGGTGA